>CANUEZ040000645.1:0-25114 GCA_948099385.1 Fasciola hepatica | reverse complement strand
AATCACAACTGTGATTTCTCATAGTTATTCGTGTCTGGGTCACTGCTAACCCAACGAACAACGAGGCTGCATGTGCAAGCGCTCATATTGATAGTAATTAGTATGTTAACGTGTGGACAAAATTTCCCCGGAAGCACACGACCGGTTTCGCGGTTGTTGCCGCTCATCAGGTATGCGTACCCGGTACTCCTCTGCCCACTCGTCTTCATACTTGTACACTCCGATGTTATATGTTCACTAGAATCTAATTTGAAGCGTCTGGAGTGTGAATGGATACTCTTCATTGAAGAGCCCACAAATGAATCACAACTGTGATTTCTCATAGTTATTCGTGTCTGGGTCACTGCTAACCCAACGAACAACGAGGCTGCATGTGCAAGCGCTCATATTGATAGTAATTAGTATGTTAACGTGTGGACAAAATTTCCCCGGAAGCACACGACCGGTTTCGCGGTTGTTGCCGCTCATCAGGTATGCGTACCCGGTACTCCTCTGCCCACTCGTCTTCATACTTGTACACTCCGATGTTATATGTTCACTAGAATCTAATTTGAAGCGTCTGGAGTGTGAATGGATACTCTTCATTGAAGAGCCCACAAATGAATCACAACTGTGATTTCTCATAGTTATTCGTGTCTGGGTCACTGCTAACCCAACGAACAACGAGGCTGCATGTGCAAGCGCTCATATTGATAGTAAGTAGTATGTTAACGTGTGGACAAAATTTCCCCGGAAGCACACGACCGGTTTCGCGGTTGTTGCCGCTCATCAGGTATGCGTACCCGGTACTCCTCTGCCCACTCGTCTTCATACTTGTACACTCCGATGTTATATGTTCACTAGAATCTAATTTGAAGCGTCTGGAGTGTGAATGGATACTCTTCATTGAAGAGCCCACAAATGAATCACAACTGTGATTTCTCATAGTTATTCGTGTCTGGGTCACTGCTAACCCAACGAACAACGAGGCTGCATGTGCAAGCGCTCATATTGATAGTAATTAGTATGTTAACGTGTGGACAAAATTTCCCCGGAAGCACACGACCGGTTTCGCGGTTGTTGCCGCTCATCAGGTATGCGTACCCGGTACTCCTCTGCCCACTCGTCTTCATACTTGTACACTCCGATGTTATATGTTCACTAGAATCTAATTTGAAGCGTCTGGAGTGTGAATGGATACTCTTCATTGAAGAGCCCACAAATGAATCACAACTGTGATTTCTCATAGTTATTCGTGTCTGGGTCACTGCTAACCCAACGAACAACGAGGCTGCATGTGCAAGCGCTCATATTGATAGTAAGTAGTATGTTAACGTGTGGACAAAATTTCCCCGGAAGCACACGACCGGTTTCGCGGTTGTTGCCGCTCATCAGGTATGCGTACCCGGTACTCCTCTGCCCACTCGTCTTCATACTTGTACACTCCGATGTTATATGTTCACTAGAATCTAATTTGAAGCGTCTGGAGTGTGAATGGATACTCTTCATTGAAGAGCCCACAAATGAATCACAACTGTGATTTCTCATAGTTATTCGTGTCTGGGTCACTGCTAACCCAACGAACAACGAGGCTGCATGTGCAAGCGCTCATATTGATAGTAATTAGTATGTTAACGTGTGGACAAAATTTCCCCGGAAGCACACGACCGGTTTCGCGGTTGTTGCCGCTCATCAGGTATGCGTACCCGGTACTCCTCTGCCCACTCGTCTTCATACTTGTACACTCCGATGTTATATGTTCACTAGAATCTAATTTGAAGCGTCTGGAGTGTGAATGGATACTCTTCATTGAAGAGCCCACAAATGAATCACAACTGTGATTTCTCATAGTTATTCGTGTCTGGGTCACTGCTAACCCAACGAACAACGAGGCTGCATGTGCAAGCGCTCATATTGATAGTAATTAGTATGTTAACGTGTGGACAAAATTTCCCCGGAAGCACACGACCGGTTTCGCGGTTGTTGCCGCTCATCAGGTATGCGTACCCGGTACTCCTCTGCCCACTCGTCTTCATACTTGTACACTCCGATGTTATATGTTCACTAGAATCTAATTTGAAGCGTCTGGAGTGTGAATGGATACTCTTCATTGAAGAGCCCACAAATGAATCACAACTGTGATTTCTCATAGTTATTCGTGTCTGGGTCACTGCTAACCCAACGAACAACGAGGCTGCATGTGCAAGCGCTCATATTGATAGTAAGTAGTATGTTAACGTGTGGACAAAATTTCCCCGGAAGCACACGACCGGTTTCGCGGTTGTTGCCGCTCATCAGGTATGCGTACCCGGTACTCCTCTGCCCACTCGTCTTCATACTTGTACACTCCGATGTTATATGTTCACTAGAATCTAATTTGAAGCGTCTGGAGTGTGAATGGATACTCTTCATTGAAGAGCCCACAAATGAATCACAACTGTGATTTCTCATAGTTATTCGTGTCTGGGTCACTGCTAACCCAACGAACAACGAGGCTGCATGTGCAAGCGCTCATATTGATAGTAATTAGTATGTTAACGTGTGGACAAAATTTCCCCGGAAGCACACGACCGGTTTCGCGGTTGTTGCCGCTCATCAGGTATGCGTACCCGGTACTCCTCTGCCCACTCGTCTTCATACTTGTACACTCCGATGTTATATGTTCACTAGAATCTAATTTGAAGCGTCTGGAGTGTGAATGGATACTCTTCATTGAAGAGCCCACAAATGAATCACAACTGTGATTTCTCATAGTTATTCGTGTCTGGGTCACTGCTAACCCAACGAACAACGAGGCTGCATGTGCAAGCGCTCATATTGATAGTAATTAGTATGTTAACGTGTGGACAAAATTTCCCCGGAAGCACACGACCGGTTTCGCGGTTGTTGCCGCTCATCAGGTATGCGTACCCGGTACTCCTCTGCCCACTCGTCTTCATACTTGTACACTCCGATGTTATATGTTCACTAGAATCTAATTTGAAGCGTCTGGAGTGTGAATGGATACTCTTCATTGAAGAGCCCACAAATGAATCACAACTGTGATTTCTCATAGTTATTCGTGTCTGGGTCACTGCTAACCCAACGAACAACGAGGCTGCATGTGCAAGCGCTCATATTGATAGTAATTAGTATGTTAACGTGTGGACAAAATTTCCCCGGAAGCACACGACCGGTTTCGCGGTTGTTGCCGCTCATCAGGTATGCGTACCCGGTACTCCTCTGCCCACTCGTCTTCATACTTGTACACTCCGATGTTATATGTTCACTAGAATCTAATTTGAAGCGTCTGGAGTGTGAATGGATACTCTTCATTGAAGAGCCCACAAATGAATCACAACTGTGATTTCTCATAGTTATTCGTGTCTGGGTCACTGCTAACCCAACGAACAACGAGGCTGCATGTGCAAGCGCTCATATTGATAGTAATTAGTATGTTAACGTGTGGACAAAATTTCCCCGGAAGCACACGACCGGTTTCGCGGTTGTTGCCGCTCATCAGGTATGCGTACCCGGTACTCCTCTGCCCACTCGTCTTCATACTTGTACACTCCGATGTTATATGTTCACTAGAATCTAATTTGAAGCGTCTGGAGTGTGAATGGATACTCTTCATTGAAGAGCCCACAAATGAATCACAACTGTGATTTCTCATAGTTATTCGTGTCTGGGTCACTGCTAACCCAACGAACAACGAGGCTGCATGTGCAAGCGCTCATATTGATAGTAATTAGTATGTTAACGTGTGGACAAAATTTCCCCGGAAGCACACGACCGGTTTCGCGGTTGTTGCCGCTCATCAGGTATGCGTACCCGGTACTCCTCTGCCCACTCGTCTTCATACTTGTACACTCCGATGTTATATGTTCACTAGAATCTAATTTGAAGCGTCTGGAGTGTGAATGGATACTCTTCATTGAAGAGCCCACAAATGAATCACAACTGTGATTTCTCATAGTTATTCGTGTCTGGGTCACTGCTAACCCAACGAACAACGAGGCTGCATGTGCAAGCGCTCATATTGATAGTAAGTAGTATGTTAACGTGTGGACAAAATTTCCCCGGAAGCACACGACCGGTTTCGCGGTTGTTGCCGCTCATCAGGTATGCGTACCCGGTACTCCTCTGCCCACTCGTCTTCATACTTGTACACTCCGATGTTATATGTTCACTAGAATCTAATTTGAAGCGTCTGGAGTGTGAATGGATACTCTTCATTGAAGAGCCCACAAATGAATCACAACTGTGATTTCTCATAGTTATTCGTGTCTGGGTCACTGCTAACCCAACGAACAACGAGGCTGCATGTGCAAGCGCTCATATTGATAGTAATTAGTATGTTAACGTGTGGACAAAATTTCCCCGGAAGCACACGACCGGTTTCGCGGTTGTTGCCGCTCATCAGGTATGCGTACCCGGTACTCCTCTGCCCACTCGTCTTCATACTTTTACACTCCGATGTTATATGTTCACTAGAATCTAATTTGAAGCGTCTGGAGTGTGAATGGATACTCTTCATTGAAGAGCCCACAAATGAATCACAACTGTGATTTCTCATAGTTATTCGTGTCTGGGTCACTGCTAACCCAACGAACAACGAGGCTGCATGTGCAAGCGCTCATATTGATAGTAAGTAGTATGTTAACGTGTGGACAAAATTTCCCCGGAAGCACACGACCGGTTTCGCGGTTGTTGCCGCTCATCAGGTATGCGTACCCGGTACTCCTCTGCCCACTCGTCTTCATACTTGTACACTCCGATGTTATATGTTCACTAGAATCTAATTTGAAGCGTCTGGAGTGTGAATGGATACTCTTCATTGAAGAGCCCACAAATGAATCACAACTGTGATTTCTCATAGTTATTCGTGTCTGGGTCACTGCTAACCCAACGAACAACGAGGCTGCATGTGCAAGCGCTCATATTGATAGTAATTAGTATGTAAACGTGTGGACAAAATTTCCCCGGAAGCACACGACCGGTTTCGCGGTTGTTGCCGCTCATCAGGTATGCGTACCCGGTACTCCTCTGCCCACTCGTCTTCATACTTGTACACTCCGATGTTATATGTTCACTAGAATCTAATTTGAAGCGTCTGGAGTGTGAATGGATACTCTTCATTGAAGAGCCCACAAATGAATCACAACTGTGATTTCTCATAGTTATTCGTGTCTGGGTCACTGCTAACCCAACGAACAACGAGGCTGCATGTGCAAGCGCTCATATTGATAGTAAGTAGTATGTTAACGTGTGGACAAAATTTCCCCGGAAGCACACGACCGGTTTCGCGGTTGTTGCCGCTCATCAGGTATGCGTACCCGGTACTCCTCTGCCCACTCGTCTTCATACTTGTACACTCCGATGTTATATGTTCACTAGAATCTAATTTGAAGCGTCTGGAGTGTGAATGGATACTCTTCATTGAAGAGCCCACAAATGAATCACAACTGTGATTTCTCATAGTTATTCGTGTCTGGGTCACTGCTAACCCAACGAACAACGAGGCTGCATGTGCAAGCGCTCATATTGATAGTAATTAGTATGTTAACGTGTGGACAAAATTTCCCCGGAAGCACACGACCGGTTTCGCGGTTGTTGCCGCTCATCAGGTATGCGTACCCGGTACTCCTCTGCCCACTCGTCTTCATACTTGTACACTCCGATGTTATATGTTCACTAGAATCTAATTTGAAGCGTCTGGAGTGTGAATGGATACTCTTCATTGAAGAGCCCACAAATGAATCACAACTGTGATTTCTCATAGTTATTCGTGTCTGGGTCACTGCTAACCCAACGAACAACGAGGCTGCATGTGCAAGCGCTCATATTGATAGTAAGTAGTATGTTAACGTGTGGACAAAATTTCCCCGGAAGCACACGACCGGTTTCGCGGTTGTTGCCGCTCATCAGGTATGCGTACCCGGTACTCCTCTGCCCACTCGTCTTCATACTTGTACACTCCGATGTTATATGTTCACTAGAATCTAATTTGAAGCGTCTGGAGTGTGAATGGATACTCTTCATTGAAGAGCCCACAAATGAATCACAACTGTGATTTCTCATAGTTATTCGTGTCTGGGTCACTGCTAACCCAACGAACAACGAGGCTGCATGTGCAAGCGCTCATATTGATAGTAAGTAGTATGTTAACGTGTGGACAAAATTTCCCCGGAAGCACACGACCGGTTTCGCGGTTGTTGCCGCTCATCAGGTATGCGTACCCGGTACTCCTCTGCCCACTCGTCTTCATACTTGTACACTCCGATGTTATATGTTCACTAGAATCTAATTTGAAGCGTCTGGAGTGTGAATGGATACTCTTCATTGAAGAGCCCACAAATGAATCACAACTGTGATTTCTCATAGTTATTCGTGTCTGGGTCACTGCTAACCCAACGAACAACGAGGCTGCATGTGCAAGCGCTCATATTGATAGTAAGTAGTATGTTAACGTGTGGACAAAATTTCCCCGGAAGCACACGACCGGTTTCGCGGTTGTTGCCGCTCATCAGGTATGCGTACCCGGTACTCCTCTGCCCACTCTTCTTCATACTTGTACACTCCGATGTTATATGTTCACTAGAATCTAATTTGAAGCGTCTGGAGTGTGAATGGATACTCTTCATTGAAGAGCCCACAAATGAATCACAACTGTGATTTCTCATAGTTATTCGTGTCTGGGTCACTGCTAACCCAACGAACAACGAGGCTGCATGTGCAAGCGCTCATATTGATAGTACTCAGTATGTTAACGTGTGGACAAAATTTCCCCGGAAGCACACGACCGGTTTCGCGGTTGTTGCCGCTCATCAGGTATGCGTACCCGGTAATATTCTGCCCACTCGTCTTCATACTTGTACACTCCGATTTAATATGGTCACTCGATGACTTACTAATTACTATCAATATGAGCGCTTGCACATGCAGTCTCGTTGTTCGTTGGGTTAGCAGTGACCCAGACACGAATAACTATGAGAAATCACAGTTGTGATTCATTTGTGGGCTCTTCAATGAAGAGTATCCATTCACACTCCAGACGCTTCAAATTAGATTCTAGTGAACATATAACATCGGAGTGTACAAGTATGAAGACGAGTGGGCAGAGGAGTACCGGGTACGCATACCTGATGAGCGGCAACAACCGCGAAACCGGTCGTGTGCTTCCGGGGAAATTTTGTCCACACGTTAACATACTAATTACTATCAATATGAGCGCTTGCACATGCAGCCTCGTTGTTCGTTGGGTTAGCAGTGACCCAGACACGAATAACTATGAGAAATCACAGTTGTGATTCATTTGTGGGCTCTTCAATGAAGAGTATCCATTCACACTCCAGACGCTTCAAATTAGATTCTAGTGAACATATAACATCGGAGTGTACAAGTATGAAGACGAGTGGGCAGAGGAGTACCGGGTACGCATACCTGATGAGCGGCAACAACCGCGAAACCGGTCGTGTGCTTCCGGGGAAATTTTGTCCACACGCTAACATACTAATTATTGTCAATATGAGCGCTTGCACATGCAGCCTCGTTGTTCGTTGGGTTAGCAGTGACCCAGACACGAATAACTATGAGAAATCACAGTTGTGATTCATTTGTGGGCTCTTCAATGAATAGTATCCATTCACACTCCAGACGCTTCAAATTAGATTCTAGTGAACATATAACATCGGAGTGTACAAGTATGAAGACGAGTGGGCAGAGGAGTACCGGGTACGCATACCTGATGAGCGGCAACAACCGCGAAACCGGTCGTGTGCTTCCGGGGAAATTTTGTCCACACGTTAACATACAAATTACTACCAATATGATTTCTTGCACATGCAGCCTCGTTGTTCGTTGGGTTAGCAGTGACCCAGACACGAATAACTATGAGAAATCACAGTTGTGATTCATTTGTGGGCTCTTCAATGAAGAGTATCCATTCACACTCCAGACGCTTCAAATTAGATTCTAGTGAACATATAACATCGGAGTGTACAAGTATGAAGACGAGTGGGCAGAGGAGTACCGGGTACGCATACCTGATGAGCGGCAACAACCGCGAAACCGGTCGTGTGCTTCCGGGGAAATTTTGTCCACACGTTAACATACTACTTACTATCAATATGAGCGCTTGCACATGCAGCCTCGTTGTTCGTTGGGTTAGCAGTGACCCAGACACGAATAACTATGAGAAATCACAGTTGTGATTCATTTGTGGGCTCTTCAATGAAGAGTATCCATTCACACTCCAGACGCTTCAAATTAGATTCTAGTGAACATATAACATCGGAGTGTACAAGTATGAAGACGAGTGGGCAGAGGAGTACCGGGTACGCATACCTGATGAGCGGCAACAACCGCGAAACCGGTCGTGTGCTTCCGGGGAAATTTTGTCCACACGTTAACATACTAATTACTATCAATATGAGCGCTTGCACATGCAGCCTCGTTGTTCGTTGGGTTAGCAGTGACCCAGACACGAATAACTATGAGAAATCACAGTTGTGATTCATTTGTGGGCTCTTCAATGAAGAGTATCCATTCACACTCCAGACGCTTCAAATTAGATTCTAGTGAACATATAACATCGGAGTGTACAAGTATGAAGACGAGTGGGCAGAGGAGTACCGGGTACGCATACCTGATGAGCGGCAACAACCGCGAAACCGGTCGTGTGCTTCCGGGGAAATTTTGTCCACACGTTAACATACAAATTACTACCAATATGATTGCTTGCACATGCAGCCTCGTTGTTCGTTGGGTTAGCAGTGACCCAGACACGAATAACTATGAGAAATCACAGTTGTGATTCATTTGTGGGCTCTTCAATGAAGAGTATCCATTCACACTCCAGACGCTTCAAATTAGATTCTAGTGAACATATAACATCCGAGTGTACAAGTATGAAGACGAGTGGGCAGAGGAGTACCGGGTACGCATACCTGATGAGCGGCAACAACCGCGAAACCGGTCGTGTGCTTCCGGGGAAATTTTGTCCACACGTTAACATACTACTTACTATCAATATGAGCGCTTGCACATGCAGCCTCGTTGTTCGTTGGGTTAGCAGTGACCCAGACACGAATAACTATGAGAAATCACAGTTGTGATTCATTTGTGGGCTCTTCAATGAAGAGTATCCATTCACACTCCAGACGCTTCAAATTAGATTCTAGTGAACATATAACATCGGAGTGTACAAGTATGAAGACGAGTGGGCAGAGGAGTACCGGGTACGCATACCTGATGAGCGGCAACAACCGCGAAACCGGTCGTGTGCTTCCGGGGAAATTTTGTCCACACGTTAACATACTGATTACTATCAATATGAGCGCTTGCACATGCAGCCTCGTTGTTCGTTGGGTTAGCAGTGACCCAGACACGAATAACTATGAGAAATCACAGTTGTGATTCATTTGTGGGCTCTTCAATGAAGAGTATCCATTCACACTCCAGACGCTTCAAATTAGATTCTAGTGAACATATAACATCGGAGTGTACAAGTATGAAGACGAGTGGGCAGAGGAGTACCGGGTACGCATACCTGATGAGCGGCAACAACCGCGAAACCGGTCGTGTGCTTCCGGGGAAATTTTGTCCACACGTTAACATACTACTTACTATCAATATGAGCGCTTGCACATGCAGCCTCGTTGTTCGTTGGGTTAGCAGTGACCCAGACACGAATAACTATGAGAAATCACAGTTGTGATTCATTTGTGGGCTCTTCAATGAAGAGTATCCATTCACACTCCAGACGCTTCAAATTAGATTCTAGTGAACATATAACATCGGAGTGTACAAGTATGAAGACGAGTGGGCAGAGGAGTACCGGGTACGCATACCTGATGAGCGGCAACAACCGCGAAACCGGTCGTGTGCTTCCGGGGAAATTTTGTCCACACGTTAACATACTAATTATTATCAATATGAGCGCTTGCACATGCAGCCTCATTGTTCGTTGGGTTAGCAGTGACCCAGACACGAATAACTATGAGAAATCACAGTTGTGATTCATTTGTGGGCTCTTCAATGAATAGTATCCATTCACACTCCAGACGCTTCAAATTAGATTCTACTGAACATATAACATCGGAGTGTACAAGTATGAAGACGAGTGGGCAGAGGAGTACCCGGTACGCATACCTGATGAGCGGCAACAACCGCGAAACCGGTCGTGTGCTTCCGGGGAAATTTTGTCCACACGTTAACATACTAATTACTATCAATATGAGCGCTTGCACATGCAGCCTCGTTGTTCGTTGGGTTAGCAGTGACCCAGACACGAATAACTATGAGAAATCACAGTTGTGATTCATTTGTGGGCTCTTCAATGAAGAGTATCCATTCACACTCCAGACGCTTCAAATTAGATTCTAGTGAACATATAACATCGGAGTGTACAAGTATGAAGACGAGTGGGCAGAGGAGTACCGGGTACGCATACCCGATGAGCGGCAACAACCGCGAAACCGGTCGTGTGCTTCCGGGGAAATTTTGTCCACACGCTAACATACTACTTACTATCAATATGAGCGCTTGCACATGCAGCCTCGTTGTTCGTTGGGTTAGCAGTGACCCAGACACGAATAACTATGAGAAATCACAGTTGTGATTCATTTGTGGGCTCTTCAATGAATAGTATCCATTCACACTCCAGACGCTTCAAATTAGATTCTAGTGAACATATAACATCGGAGTGTACAAGTATGAAGACGAGTGGGCAGAGGATTACCGGGTACGCATACCTGATGAGCGGCAACAACCGCGAAACCGGTCGTGTGCTTCCGGGGAAATTTTGTCCACACGTTAACATACTACTTACTATCAATATGAGCGCTTGCACATGCAGCCTCGTTGTTCGTTGGGTTAGCAGTGACCCAGACACGAATAACTATGAGAAATCACAGTTGTGATTCATTTGTGGGCTCTTCAATGAAGAGTATCCATTCACACTCCAGACGCTTCAAATTAGATTCTAGTGAACACATAACATCGGAGTGTACAAGTATGAAGACGAGTGGGCAGAGGAGTACCGGGTACGCATACCTGATGAGCGGCAACAACCGCGAAACCGGTCGTGTGCTTCCGGGGAAATTTTGTCCACACGTTAACATACTAATTACTATCAATATGAGCGCTTGCACATGCAGCCTCGTTGTTCGTTGGGTTAGCAGTGACCCAGACACGAATAACTATGAGAAATCACAGTTGTGATTCATTTGTGGGCTCTTCAATGAAGAGTATCCATTCACACTCCAGACGCTTCAAATTAGATTCTAGTGAACATATAACATCGGAGTGTACAAGTATGAAGACGAGTGGGCAGAGGAGTACCGGGTACGCATACCTGATGAGCGGCAACAACCGCGAAACCGGTCGTGTGCTTCCGGGGAAAGTTTGTCCACACGTTAACATACTACTTACTATCAATATGAGCGCTTGCACATGCAGCCTCGTTGTTCGTTGGGTTAGCAGTGACCCAGACACGAATAACTATGAGAAATCACAGTTGTGATTCATTTGTGGGCTCTTGAATGAAGAGTATCCATTCACACTCCAGACGCTTCAAATTAGATTCTAGTGAACATATAACATCGGAGTGTACCAGTATGAAGACGAGTGGGCAGAGGAGTACCGGGTACGCATACCCGATGAGCGGCAACAACCGCGAAACCGGTCGTATGCTTCCGGGGAAATTTTGTCCACACGTTAACATACTAATTACTATCAATATGAGCGCTTGCACATGCAGCCTCGTTGTTCGTTGGGTTAGCAGTGACCCAGACACGAATAACTATGAGAAATCACAGTTGTGATTCATTTGTGGGCTCTTCAATGAAGAGTATCCATTCACACTCCAGACGCTTCAAATTAGATTCTAGTGAACATATAACATCGGAGTGTACAAGTATGAAGACGAGTGGGCAGAGGAGTACCGGGTACGCATACCTGATGAGCGGCAACAACCGCGAAACCGGTCGTGTGCTTCCGGGGAAATTTTGTCCACACGTTAACATACTAATTACTATCAATATGAGCGCTTGCACATGCAGCCTCGTTGTTCGTTGGGTTAGCAGTGACCCAGACACGAATAACTATGAGAAATCACAGTTGTGATTCATTTGTGGGCTCTTCAATGAAGAGTATCCATTCACACTCCAGACGCTTCAAATTAGATTCTAGTGAACATATAACATCGGAGTGTACAAGTATGAAGACGAGTGGGCAGAGGAGTACCGGGTACGCATACCCGATGAGCGGCAACAACCGCGAAACCGGTCGTGTGCTTCCGGGGAAGTTTTGTCCACACGCTGACATACTACTTACTATCAATATGAGCGCTTGCACATGCAGCCTCGTTGTTCGTTGGGTTAGCAGTGACCCAGACACGAATAACTATGAGAAATCACAGTTGTGATTCATTTGTGGGCTCTTCAATGAAGAGTATCCATTCACACTCCAGACGCTTCAAATTAGATTCTAGTGAACATATAACATCGGAGTGTACAAGTATGAAGACGAGTGGGCAGAGGAGTACCGGGTACGCATACCTGATGAGCGGCAACAACCGCGAAACCGGTCGTGTGCTTCCGGGGAAATTTTGTCCACACGTTAACATACTAATTACTATCAATATGAGCGCTTGCACATGCAGCCTCGTTGTTCGTTGGGTTAGCAGTGACCCAGACACGAATAACTATGAGAAATCACAGTTGTGATTCATTTGTGGGCTCTTCAATGAAGAGTATCCATTCACACTCCAGACGCTTCAAATTAGATTCTAGTGAACATATAACATCGGAGTGTACAAGTATGAAGACGAGTGGGCAGAGGAGTACCGGGTACGCATACCTGATGAGCGGCAACAACCGCGAAACCGGTCGTGTGCTTCCGGGGAAATTTTGTCCACACGTTAACATACTAATTATTATCAATATGAGCGCTTGCACATGCAGCCTCGTTGTTCGTTGGGTTAGCAGTGACCCAGACACGAATAACTATGAGAAATCACAGTTGTGATTCATTTGTGGGCTCTTCAATGAAGAGTATCCATTCACACTCCAGACGCTTCAAATTAGATTCTAGTGAACATATAACATCGGAGTGTACAAGTATGAAGACGAGTGGGCAGAGGAGTACCGGGTACGCATACCTGATGAGCGGCAACAACCGCGAAACCGGTCGTGTGCTTCCGGGGAAATTTTGTCCACACGTTAACATACTAATTATTATCAATATGAGCGCTTGCACATGCAGCCTCGTTGTTCGTTGGGTTAGCAGTGACCCAGACACGAATAACTATGAGAAATCACAGTTGTGATTCATTTGTGGGCTCTTCAATGAAGAGTATCCATTCACACTCCAGACGCTTCAAATTAGATTCTAGTGAACATATAACATCGGAGTGTACAAGTATGAAGACGAGTGGGCAGAGGAGTACCGGGTACGCATACCTGATGAGCGGCAACAACCGCGAAACCGGTCGTGTGCTTCCGGGGAAATTTTGTCCACACGTTAACATACTAATTATTATCAATATGAGCGCTTGCACATGCAGCCTCATTGTTCGTTGGGTTAGCAGTGACCCAGACACGAATAACTATGAGAAATCACAGTTGTGATTCATTTGTGGGCTCTTCAATGAAGAGTATCCATTCACACTCCAGACGCTTCAAATTAGATTCTACTGAACATATAACATCGGAGTGTACAAGTATGAAGACGAGTGGGCAGAGGAGTACCCGGTACGCATACCTGATGAGCGGCAACAACCGCGAAACCGGTCGTGTGCTTCCGGGGAAATTTTGTCCACACGTTAACATACTAATTACTATCAATATGAGCGCTTGCACATGCAGCCTCGTTGTTCGTTGGGTTAGCAGTGACCCAGACACGAATAACTATGAGAAATCACAGTTGTGATTCATTTGTGGGCTCTTCAATGAAGAGTATCCATTCACACTCCAGACGCTTCAAATTAGATTCTAGTGAACATATAACATCGGAGTGTACAAGTATGAAGACGAGTGGGCAGAGGAGTACCGGGTACGCATACCCGATGAGCGGCAACAACCGCGAAACCGGTCGTGTGCTTCCGGGGAAATTTTGTCCACACGCTAACATACTACTTACTATCAATATGAGCGCTTGCACATGCAGCCTCGTTGTTCGTTGGGTTAGCAGTGACCCAGACACGAATAACTATGAGAAATCACAGTTGTGATTCATTTGTGGGCTCTTCAATGAATAGTATCCATTCACACTCCAGACGCTTCAAATTAGATTCTAGTGAACATATAACATCGGAGTGTACAAGTATGAAGACGAGTGGGCAGAGGAGTACCGGGTACGCATACCTGATGAGCGGCAACAACCGCGAAACCGGTCGTGTGCTTCCGGGGAAATTTTGTCCACACGTTAACATACTACTTACTATCAATATGAGCGCTTGCACATGCAGCCTCGTTGTTCGTTGGGTTAGCAGTGACCCAGACACGAATAACTATGAGAAATCACAGTTGTGATTCATTTGTGGGCTCTTCAATGAAGAGTATCCATTCACACTCCAGACGCTTCAAATTAGATTCTAGTGAACACATAACATCGGAGTGTACAAGTATGAAGACGAGTGGGCAGAGGAGTACCGGGTACGCATACCTGATGAGCGGCAACAACCGCGAAACCGGTCGTGTGCTTCCGGGGAAATTTTGTCCACACGTTAACATACTAATTACTATCAATATGAGCGCTTGCACATGCAGCCTCGTTGTTCGTTGGGTTAGCAGTGACCCAGACACGAATAACTATGAGAAATCACAGTTGTGATTCATTTGTGGGCTCTTCAATGAAGAGTATCCATTCACACTCCAGACGCTTCAAATTAGATTCTAGTGAACATATAACATCGGAGTGTACAAGTATGAAGACGAGTGGGCAGAGGAGTACCGGGTACGCATACCTGATGAGCGGCAACAACCGCGAAACCGGTCGTGTGCTTCCGGGGAAAGTTTGTCCACACGTTAACATACTACTTACTATCAATATGAGCGCTTGCACATGCAGCCTCGTTGTTCGTTGGGTTAGCAGTGACCCAGACACGAATAACTATGAGAAATCACAGTTGTGATTCATTTGTGGGCTCTTGAATGAAGAGTATCCATTCACACTCCAGACGCTTCAAATTAGATTCTAGTGAACATATAACATCGGAGTGTACCAGTATGAAGACGAGTGGGCAGAGGAGTACCGGGTACGCATACCCGATGAGCGGCAACAACCGCGAAACCGGTCGTATGCTTCCGGGGAAATTTTGTCCACACGTTAACATACTAATTACTATCAATATGAGCGCTTGCACATGCAGCCTCGTTGTTCGTTGGGTTAGCAGTGACCCAGACACGAATAACTATGAGAAATCACAGTTGTGATTCATTTGTGGGCTCTTCAATGAAGAGTATCCATTCACACTCCAGACGCTTCAAATTAGATTCTAGTGAACATATAACATCGGAGTGTACAAGTATGAAGACGAGTGGGCAGAGGAGTACCGGGTACGCATACCTGATGAGCGGCAACAACCGCGAAACCGGTCGTGTGCTTCCGGGGAAATTTTGTCCACACGTTAACATACTAATTACTATCAATATGAGCGCTTGCACATGCAGCCTCGTTGTTCGTTGGGTTAGCAGTGACCCAGACACGAATAACTATGAGAAATCACAGTTGTGATTCATTTGTGGGCTCTTCAATGAAGAGTAT
Organism: Fasciola hepatica; assembly: GCA_948099385.1. Classification (NCBI taxonomy): domain Eukaryota; kingdom Metazoa; phylum Platyhelminthes; class Trematoda; order Plagiorchiida; family Fasciolidae; genus Fasciola; species Fasciola hepatica. The sequence continues at coordinate 9,385 of CANUEZ040000645.1, read as the reverse complement.
CCATTCACACTCCAGACGCTTCAAATTAGATTCTAGTGAACATATAACATCGGAGTGTACAAGTATGAAGACGAGTGGGCAGAGGAGTACCGGGTACGCATACCCGATGAGCGGCAACAACCGCGAAACCGGTCGTGTGCTTCCGGGGAAGTTTTGTCCACACGCTGACATACTACTTACTATCAATATGAGCGCTTGCACATGCAGCCTCGTTGTTCGTTGGGTTAGCAGTGACCCAGACACGAATAACTATGAGAAATCACAGTTGTGATTCATTTGTGGGCTCTTCAATGAAGAGTATCCATTCACACTCCAGACGCTTCAAATTAGATTCTAGTGAACATATAACATCGGAGTGTACAAGTATGAAGACGAGTGGGCAGAGGAGTACCGGGTACGCATACCTGATGAGCGGCAACAACCGCGAAACCGGTCGTGTGCTTCCGGGGAAATTTTGTCCACACGTTAACATACTAATTACTATCAATATGAGCGCTTGCACATGCAGCCTCGTTGTTCGTTGGGTTAGCAGTGACCCAGACACGAATAACTATGAGAAATCACAGTTGTGATTCATTTGTGGGCTCTTCAATGAAGAGTATCCATTCACACTCCAGACGCTTCAAATTAGATTCTAGTGAACATATAACATCGGAGTGTACAAGTATGAAGACGAGTGGGCAGAGGAGTACCGGGTACGCATACCTGATGAGCGGCAACAACCGCGAAACCGGTCGTGTGCTTCCGGGGAAATTTTGTCCACACGTTAACATACTAATTATTATCAATATGAGCGCTTGCACATGCAGCCTCGTTGTTCGTTGGGTTAGCAGTGACCCAGACACGAATAACTATGAGAAATCACAGTTGTGATTCATTTGTGGGCTCTTCAATGAAGAGTATCCATTCACACTCCAGACGCTTCAAATTAGATTCTAGTGAACATATAACATCGGAGTGTACAAGTATGAAGACGAGTGGGCAGAGGAGTACCGGGTACGCATACCTGATGAGCGGCAACAACCGCGAAACCGGTCGTGTGCTTCCGGGGAAATTTTGTCCACACGTTAACATACTACTTACTATCAATATGAGCGCTTGCACATGCAGCCTCGTTGTTCGTTGGGTTAGCAGTGACCCAGACACGAATAACTATGAGAAATCACAGTTGTGATTCATTTGTGGGCTCTTCAATGAATAGTATCCATTCACACTCCAGACGCTTCAAATTAGATTCTAGTGAACATATAACATCGGATTGTACAAGTATGAAGACGAGTGGGCAGAGGAGTACCGGGTACGCATACCTGATGAGCGGCAACAACCGCGAAACCGGTCGTGTGCTTCCGGGGAAATTTTGTCCACACGTTAACATACTACTTACTATCAATATGAGCGCTTGCACATGCAGCCTCGTTGTTCGTTGGGTTAGCAGTGACCCAGACACGAATAACTATGAGAAATCACAGTTGTGATTCATTTGTGGGCTCTTCAATGAAGAGTATCCATTCACACTCCAGACGCTTCAAATTAGATTCTAGTGAACATATAACATCGGAGTGTACCAGTATGAAGACGAGTGGGCAGAGGAGTACCGGGTACGCATACCTGATGAGCGGCAACAACCGCGAAACCGGTCGTGTGCTTCCGGGGAAATTTTGTCCACACGTTAACATACTAATTACTATCAATATGAGCGCTTGCACATGCAGCCTCGTTGTTCGTTGGGTTAGCAGTGACCCAGACACGAATAACTATGAGAAATCACAGTTGTGATTCATTTGTGGGCTCTTCAATGAAGAGTATCCATTCACACTCCAGACGCTTCAAATTAGATTCTAGTGAACATATAACATCGGAGTGTACCAGTATGAAGACGAGTGGGCAGAGGAGTACCGGGTACGCATACCCGATGAGCGGCAACAACCGCGAAACCGGTCGTGTGCTTCCGGGGAAATTTTGTCCACACGCTAACATACTACTTACTATCAATATGAGCGCTTGCACATGCAGCCTCGTTGTTCGTTGGGTTAGCAGTGACCCAGACACGAATAACTATGAGAAATCACAGTTGTGATTCATTTGTGGGCTCTTCAATGAAGAGTATCCATTCACACTCCAGACGCTTCAAATTAGATTCTAGTGAACATATAACATCGGAGTGTACAAGTATGAAGACGAGTGGGCAGAGGAGTACCGGGTACGCATACCTGATGAGCGGCAACAACCGCGAAACCGGTCGTGTGCTTCCGGGGAAATTTTGTCCACACGTTAACATACTACTTACTATCAATATGAGCGCTTGCACATGCAGCCTCGTTGTTCGTTGGGTTAGCAGTGACCCAGACACGAATAACTATGAGAAATCACAGTTGTGATTCATTTGTGGGCTCTTCAATGAAGAGTATCCATTCACACTCCAGACGCTTCAAATTAGATTCTAGTGAACATATAACATCGGAGTGTACAAGTATGAAGACGAGTGGGCAGAGGAGTACCGGGTACGCATACCTGATGAGCGGCAACAACCGCGAAACCGGTCGTGTGCTTCCGGGGAAATTTTGTCCACACGTTAACATACTACTTACTGTCAATATGAGCGCTTGCACATGCAGCCTCGTTGTTCGTTGGGTTAGCAGTGACCCAGACACGAATAACTATGAGAAATCACAGTTGTGATTCATTTGTGGGCTCTTCAATGAAGAGTATCCATTCACACTCCAGACGCTTCAAATTAGATTCTAGTGAACATATAACATCGGAGTGTACCAGTATGAAGACGAGTGGGCAGAGGAGTACCGGGTACGCATACCTGATGAGCGGCAACAACCGCGAAACCGGTCGTGTGCTTCCGGGGAAATTTTGTCCACACGTTAACATACTAATTATTATCAATATGAGCGCTTGCACATGCAGCCTCGTTGTTCGTTGGGTTAGCAGTGACCCAGACACGAATAACTATGAGAAATCACAGTTGTGATTCATTTGTGGGCTCTTCAATGAAGAGTATCCATTCACACTCCAGACGCTTCAAATTAGATTCTAGTGAACATATAACATCGGAGTGTACAAGTATGAAGACGAGTGGGCAGAGGAGTACCGGGTACGCATACCTGATGAGCGGCAACAACCGCGAAACCGGTCGTGTGCTTCCGGGGAAATTTTGTCCACACGTTAACATACTAATTACTATCAATATGAGCGCTTGCACATGCAGCCTCGTTGTTCGTTGGGTTAGCAGTGACCCAGACACGAATAACTATGAGAAATCACAGTTGTGATTCATTTGTGGGCTCTTCAATGAAGAGTATCCATTCACACTCCAGACGCTTCAAATTAGATTCTAGTGAACATATAACATCGGAGTGTACAAGTATGAAGACGAGTGGGCAGAGGAGTACCGGGTACGCATACCTGATGAGCGGCAACAACCGCGAAACCGGTCGTGTGCTTCCGGGGAAATTTTGTCCACACGTTAACATACTAATTACTATCAATATGAGCGCTTGCACATGCAGCCTCGTTGTTCGTTGGGTTAGCAGTGACCCAGACACGAATAACTATGAGAAATCACAGTTGTGATTCATTTGTGGGCTCTTCAATGAAGAGTATCCATTCACACTCCAGACGCTTCAAATTAGATTCTAGTGAACATATAACATCGGAGTGTACAAGTATGAAGACGAGTGGGCAGAGGAGTACCGGGTACGCATACCTGATGAGCGGCAACAACCGCGAAACCGGTCGTGTGCTTCCGGGGAAATTTTGTCCACACGTTAACATACTAATTACTATCAATATGAGCGCTTGCACATGCAGCCTCGTTGTTCGTTGGGTTAGCAGTGACCCAGACACGAATAACTATGAGAAATCACAGTTGTGATTCATTTGTGGGCTCTTCAATGAAGAGTATCCATTCACACTCCAGACGCTTCAAATTAGATTCTAGTGAACATATAACATCGGAGTGTACAAGTATGAAGACGAGTGGGCAGAGGAGTACCGGGTACGCATACCTGATGAGCGGCAACAACCGCGAAACCGGTCGTGTGCTTCCGGGGAAATTTTGTCCACACGTTAACATACTAATTACTATCAATATGAGCGCTTGCACATGCAGCCTCGTTGTTCGTTGGGTTAGCAGTGACCCAGACACGAATAACTATGAGAAATCACAGTTGTGATTCATTTGTGGGCTCTTCAATGAAGAGTATCCATTCACATTCCAGACGCTTCAAATTAGATTCTAGTGAACATATAACATCGGAGTGTACAAGTATGAAGACGAGTGGGCAGAGGAGTACCGGGTACGCATACCTGATGAGCGGCAACAACCGCGAAACCGGTCGTGTGCTTCCGGGGAAATTTTGTCCACACGTTAACATACTACTTACTGTCAATATGAGCGCTTGCACATGCAGCCTCGTTGTTCGTTGGGTTAGCAGTGACCCAGACACGAATAACTATGAGAAATCACAGTTGTGATTCATTTGTGGGCTCTTCAATGAAGAGTATCCATTCACACTCCAGACGCTTCAAATTAGATTCTAGTGAACATATAACATCGGAGTGTACCAGTATGAAGACGAGTGGGCAGAGGAGTACCGGGTACGCATACCTGATGAGCGGCAACAACCGCGAAACCGGTCGTGTGCTTCCGGGGAAATTTTGTCCACACGTTAACATACTAATTATTATCAATATGAGCGCTTGCACATGCAGCCTCGTTGTTCGTTGGGTTAGCAGTGACCCAGACACGAATAACTATGAGAAATCACAGTTGTGATTCATTTGTGGGCTCTTCAATGAAGAGTATCCATTCACACTCCAGACGCTTCAAATTAGATTCTAGTGAACATATAACATCGGAGTGTACAAGTATGAAGACGAGTGGGCAGAGGAGTACCGGGTACGCATACCTGATGAGCGGCAACAACCGCGAAACCGGTCGTGTGCTTCCGGGGAAATTTTGTCCACACGTTAACATACTAATTACTATCAATATGAGCGCTTGCACATGCAGCCTCGTTGTTCGTTGGGTTAGCAGTGACCCAGACACGAATAACTATGAGAAATCACAGTTGTGATTCATTTGTGGGCTCTTCAATGAAGAGTATCCATTCACACTCCAGACGCTTCAAATTAGATTCTAGTGAACATATAACATCGGAGTGTACAAGTATGAAGACGAGTGGGCAGAGGAGTACCGGGTACGCATACCTGATGAGCGGCAACAACCGCGAAACCGGTCGTGTGCTTCCGGGGAAATTTTGTCCACACGTTAACATACTAATTACTATCAATATGAGCGCTTGCACATGCAGCCTCGTTGTTCGTTGGGTTAGCAGTGACCCAGACACGAATAACTATGAGAAATCACAGTTGTGATTCATTTGTGGGCTCTTCAATGAAGAGTATCCATTCACACTCCAGACGCTTCAAATTAGATTCTAGTGAACATATAACATCGGAGTGTACAAGTATGAAGACGAGTGGGCAGAGGAGTACCGGGTACGCATACCTGATGAGCGGCAACAACCGCGAAACCGGTCGTGTGCTTCCGGGGAAATTTTGTCCACACGTTAACATACTAATTACTATCAATATGAGCGCTTGCACATGCAGCCTCGTTGTTCGTTGGGTTAGCAGTGACCCAGACACGAATAACTATGAGAAATCACAGTTGTGATTCATTTGTGGGCTCTTCAATGAAGAGTATCCATTCACACTCCAGACGCTTCAAATTAGATTCTAGTGAACATATAACATCGGAGTGTACAAGTATGAAGACGAGTGGGCAGAGGAGTACCGGGTACGCATACCTGATGAGCGGCAACAACCGCGAAACCGGTCGTGTGCTTCCGGGGAAATTTTGTCCACACGTTAACATACTAATTACTATCAATATGAGCGCTTGCACATGCAGCCTCGTTGTTCGTTGGGTTAGCAGTGACCCAGACACGAATAACTATGAGAAATCACAGTTGTGATTCATTTGTGGGCTCTTCAATGAAGAGTATCCATTCACATTCCAGACGCTTCAAATTAGATTCTAGTGAACATATAACATCCGAGTGTACAAGTATGAAGACGAGTGGGCAGAGGAGTACCGGGTACGCATACCTGATGAGCGGCAACAACCGCGAAACCGGTCGTGTGCTTCCGGGGAAATTTTGTCCACACGGTAACATACTACTTACTATCAATATGAGCGCTTGCACATGCAGCCTCGTTGTTCGTTGGGTTAGCAGTGACCCAGACACGAATAACTATGAGAAATCACAGTTGTGATTCATTTGTGGGCTCTTCAATGAAGAGTATCCATTCACACTCCAGACGCTTCAAATTAGATTCTAGTGAACATATAACATCGGAGTGTACAAGTATGAAGACGAGTGGGCAGAGGAGTACCGGGTACGCATACCTGATGAGCGGCAACAACCGCGAAACCGGTCGTGTGCTTCCGGTGAAATTTTGTCCACACGTTAACATACTACTTACTATCAATATGAGCGCTTGCACATGCAGCCTCGTTGTTCGTTGGGTTAGCAGTGACCCAGACACGAATAACTATGAGAAATCACAGTTGTGATTCATTTGTGGGCTCTTCAATGAAGAGTATCCATTCACACTCCAGACGCTTCAAATTAGATTCTAGTGAACATATAACATCGGAGTGTACAAGTATGAAGACGAGTGGGCAGAGGAGTACCGGGTACGCATACCTGATGAGCGGCAACAACCGCGAAACCGGTCGTGTGCTTCCGGGGAAATTTTGTCCACACGTTAACATACTGATTACTATCAATATGAGCGCTTGCACATGCAGCCTCGTTGTTCGTTGGGTTAGCAGTGACCCAGACACGAATAACTATGAGAAATCACAGTTGTGATTCATTTGTGGGCTCTTCAATGAAGAGTATCCATTCACACTCCAGACGCTTCAAATTAGATTCTAGTGAACATATAACATCGGAGTGTACAAGTATGAAGACGAGTGGGCAGAGGAGTACCGGGTACGCATACCTGATGAGCGGCAACAACCGCGAAACCGGTCGTGTGCTTCCGGGGAAATTTTGTCCACACGTTAACATACTAATTACTATCAATATGAGCGCTTGCACATGCAGCCTCGTTGTTCGTTGGGTTAGCAGTGACCCAGACACGAATAACTATGAGAAATCACAGTTGTGATTCATTTGTGGGCTCTTCAATGAAGAGTATCCATTCACACTCCAGACGCTTCAAATTAGATTCTAGTGAACATATAACATCGGAGTGTACAAGTATGAAGACGAGTGGGCAGAGGATTACCGGGTACGCATACCTGATGAGCGGCAACAACCGCGAAACCGGTCGTGTGCTTCCGGGGAAATTTTGTCCACACGTTAACATACTAATTACTATCAATATGAGCGCTTGCACATGCAGCCTCGTTGTTCGTTGGGTTAGCAGTGACCCAGACACGAATAACTATGAGAAATCACAGTTGTGATTCATTTGTGGGCTCTTCAATGAAGAGTATCCATTCACACTCCAGACGCTTCAAATTAGATTCTAGTGAACATATAACATCGGAGTGTACAAGTATGAAGACGAGTGGGCAGAGGATTACCGGGTACGCATACCTGATGAGCGGCAACAACCGCGAAACCGGTCGTGTGCTTCCGGGGAAATTTTGTCCACACGTTAACATACTACTTACTATCAATATGAGCGCTTGCACATGCAGCCTCGTTGTTCGTTGGGTTAGCAGTGACCCAGACACGAATAACTATGAGAAATCACAGTTGTGATTCATTTGTGGGCTCTTCAATGAAGAGTATCCATTCACACTCCAGACGCTTCAAATTAGATTCTAGTGAACATATAACATCGGAGTGTACAAGTATGAAGACGAGTGGGCAGAGGAGTACCGGGTACGCATACCTGATGAGCGGCAACAACCGCGAAACCGGTCGTGTGCTTCCGGGGAAGTTTTGTCCACACGCTAACATACTACTTACTATCAATATGAGCGCTTGCACATGCAGCCTCGTTGTTCGTTGGGTTAGCAGTGACCCAGACACGAATAACTATGAGAAATCACAGTTGTGATTCATTTGTGGGCTCTTCAATGAAGAGTATCCATTCACACTCCAGACGCTTCAAATTAGATTCTAGTGAACATATAACATCGGAGTGTACAAGTATGAAGACGAGTGGGCAGAGGAGTACCGGGTACGCATACCTGATGAGCGGCAACAACCGCGAAACCGGTCGTGTGCTTCCGGGAAGTTTTGTCCACACGCTAACATACTACTTACTATCAATATGAGCGCTTGCACATGCAGCCTCGTTGTTCGTTGGGTTAGCAGTGACCCAGACACGAATAACTATGAGAAATCACAGTTGTGATTCATTTGTGGGCTCTTCAATGAAGAGTATCCATTCACACTCCAGACGCTTCAAATTAGATTCTAGTGAACATATAACATCGGAGTGTACAAGTATGAAGACGAGTGGGCAGAGGAGTACCGGGTACGCATACCTGATGAGCGGCAACAACCGCGAAACCGGTCGTGTGCTTCCGGGAAATTTTGTCCACACGGTAACATACTACTTACTATCAATATGAGCGCTTGCACATGCAGCCTCGTTGTTCGTTGGGTTAGCAGTGACCCAGACACGAATAACTATGAGAAATCACAGTTGTGATTCATTTGTGGGCTCTTCAATGAAGAGTATCCATTCACACTCCAGACGCTTCAAATTAGATTCTAGTGAACATATAACATCGGAGTGTACAAGTATGAAGACGAGTGGGCAGAGGAGTACCGGGTACGCATACCTGATGAGCGGCAACAACCGCGAAACCGGTCGTGTGCTTCCGGGGAAATTTTGTCCACACGGTAACATACTACTTACTATCAATATGAGCGCTTGCACATGCAGCCTCGTTGTTCGTTGGGTTAGCAGTGACCCAGACACGAATAACTATGAGAAATCACAGTTGTGATTCATTTGTGGGCTCTTCAATGAAGAGTATCCATTCACACTCCAGACGCTTCAAATTAGATTCTAGTGAACATATAACATCGGAGTGTACAAGTATGAAGACGAGTGGGCAGAGGAGTACCGGGTACGCATACCTGATGAGCGGCAACAACCGCGAAACCGGTCGTGTGCTTCCGGGGAAATTTTGTCCACACGTTAACATACTAATTACTATCAATATGAGCGCTTGCACATGCAGCCTCGTTGTTCGTTGGGTTAGCAGTGACCCAGACACGAATAACTATGAGAAATCACAGTTGTGATTCATTTGTGGGCTCTTCAATGAAGAGTATCCATTCACACTCCAGACGCTTCAAATTAGATTCTAGTGAACATATAACATCGGAGT
>CANUEZ040000644.1:0-25241 GCA_948099385.1 Fasciola hepatica | reverse complement strand
GTAAGCCCCGAGATAAGTGAACCAGAAATAAAACAAAAAAGCCACAACAAATGAATGCGCAAAGGAGTTGGGGCAATGGAGCTGGAGAGCTTTGTGCCGGCAGACAAGTGCACAGGTGAATACTAATCAGGACACTGGAAACAACCACAGAAGAATCACGGAGCCAAGTGAAGAGGATATGGTGGTGGTGATTATATAATAAATACGACTGTAAAAGATGCGAAGCATGGAGCGCCAAGTTCTAATATGCGGATTGGTCATGAGTGCGGGTGCGATTGGTTTTGGCCAGGAATGTCCTGATGTTGGCCGTGGTAAATGTCATGGTTGATGTCGCGTCCTGTGTGAGCATCGGATAGTAGAATGGTGAATGGTTAGTGTCCGTATTAGGAGCTGAGGCGAAATAGCAGTTTAAAGCCTCAGCCATATCTTCTAGCAAGTCAAGGTGGGTGCCATTTTGGATAAGGAATGGAATGTTGTTTTCATTGCTGCGCGAGTTGCGAGATTTTAGTGGACTTGAAAGAAGTTTCACACTATGAGGCCGTCGTAGTGCAGTCCAGTCTTGCTTTTTGAGTTTATTCTCGATTGCTGCATAGGGATCACGGCGGAGTCGATTTGTTTTGAGTGTCAGAGAAAAATCTCGAGTCCTGAGGAATGAGTTCTGGAGCTTACAAATCTTTTGTCGGAGTCCGTCAATTTTGGCAGTCTTGGCTCTAATGTGTCTAACGGTTGAGGTAAGGCAATTTATGGAGGAAAGCAACTTGATGTAGAACACATTAGCTGCTTTTTGCGGATCGGATGTGAGGAAGAAGTCAGACCAGTCAATGCCTCGGAGGGAGGTAGGCAACTGTGCTCAGTAGGTCAGTCTGTAGGTGTTTTGGTTTTTGATTTCGACAACTTCGGGTAGGAATGATTCTTGTGTAACTGTAAAGTGACATATGACTATTTTGTGGTCACTACCGGGAAGGTTTTTTGTGACTGAGACGTTCACGTCACGGAGGCCATGAGCGAACACCAAGCCTCGGATATTGTTGTGCCTTGTTGGAGTGGAGACATGCTGCGTTCATCCTGCAGTGTAGGTGTCCAGAAAGAAATCAGATAAATGGGAGGGGCAGTCACTGCATTTCAACAAACACGCGGAGTGCTAAAGTCTCCTGCTATGGTCTCCGGACCTAAGGATAGAGTAGAAATGTACCCGAAAGCCCTTATGATACGCCGAAAATCAGAGTAGCTAGAGGTAGGTGCTCGGTAGTTGCACCCAATACTTGACACGTTTCCCGGACTTCGGAAGGAGAGCAAAAGAGAGTCGGGAATATTGTCAAGCACTGGGTGGTGGAGGAGGGTGGTAGTAAATTTATGTTGAATGTACACCAGAAAACCACCGCCTTGTCGGTTCACTCTGCCTGCTCGGAAGGAGTTATAGCCTGCCAACGAGACAACGTCAGCTTAGATGTGATCGGCTAACCATGTTTTTGTAACCAGAACAATGTCAAAGTTAGAAGCAAGTACATGTTTCTTCAAGTGATTGATTTTGTTCAACAGTGAACAGGAATTCAGCAGTATGGAGGAAACGCTGCTTGTGTCTTTGAGGCAACAAGGCGCTAGGGCTTTGCGTGAAGGCAGCGGAGGACTCATGGGGCCGAATAAGTCTCCGGAAGCCTGGTTGTCAACCAGGAGGTTGTCATCAGGGGGAGTAGTAACCGGGCTGGGGAGATTAGCAAGTGGGTTGCATGGTAGTGGTTTGTAGGGTATGGTGTGGTCGCCTATATAGGACGCTTGATTGAAGGGTGTCAAGTCTATGGAGACATCCGGAGGATGACTGCCACAGGATGCGAGTTGGAAGACTAATGGGGGGCAGCATTGGGTGCGGTGGCGAGTGAGTTGCTCCGGGTAATCGATCGGGAGATACAAAGACGGTGTCTGATGGAGCTTCTGGAGGGAAACTATGATAAAATCGGGGGAATGTTATCAGTGGCGATAGTGGGTCGGTATGGGACGAAAAGTTTCATTAGGAATGCTGTCGGTGACTGATAAACACTCATGAGGCCCAGGGGGATTAATGCTGGATGGTGAGGTGATTTGGTTAAGAGGGATAATAGATTATGAGGAGGACATGATGACTCTAGGTGGGATCTTCGGGGTAAATCATGTGTACATCGGAGGAGATTTAATAGGGATGCTAGGGATCAGTATGGGGTGGAGGGCAGAGGTGGAGGGGCAACCATGATGAAAGCGGCTTAGCGAAAAGGTTAACCAATGCAGGGTAAGTGAGATTGAGGTGAGACGGGAATAACTTTATGGGTAGAGTCTCTGGAAGCGGCAAGCTTCTCACAGGGCTCCACAGAATGAGTGTGAGGGGGCGGAGTAGTAGCGAAAGGGCTGCTGATGAAAGAGGTTTTGGTATGTGAGGTCAGTTGAAATAGTATGCAGTGGGGACAGAGTCGAGTACGGCAATGTTGGGTGGTGAGGGGGCAGAGGATGTGAATGCTGCGGAGGGGTAAAATGGGCCATACAACGGGGCAGAAAAGTGTCAGACGAGGGCCACATGTTTTGGTACCGGTTAGCATCCATGCTGGTAACCCATCCTGCGTGATTCGGGTTTGGTAGGGCTAGCGATGGAGGCGATAAACTAAGTGTAGAGTTTCTTGTGTGGTACTGCGCCCGCAGGTGTGATGGCAGCGGCATCTGAGTTGATGGATGCGGTATGTAGCAGTTGGGCACGCGGGTCTCCGTGGGACCAAATAGATGCACTAATGGGTCAGCGCCAGGATGAGCGTTGCGGTTTCGTATTTACGGCCGTGGAGGAGGACGCTGATGGGTATAAGGCCGGTTAGCTGGAGCGCGAGAGGTCATAGATCGACCGTCGATTAGAGGTGGGGGCGTGATGATGTCAGTGCAGGGAGCTCTTGGCCATTAGTGTCAGCAGGTGACGGGGGTGTCGCCGTGACCGAGGCACTAGGAGACAACGTTTCAGATGGCTTTTTGGTGTTGGGTGGCGCGTTGGAATCTGGCAATTTGTTGGCTCGTTTAGTGGACGGAGCTGGGCGTGACTGACTGCTAGCTGAGAGGAGGGGCTGTGTTGCTCGCCTGTAGGTAGGCACTGGTGGAGACTGGGGCGCAACATGGAGCCTTTTGGGGGAACGTTGTGGTGTCGGAGGCGAACGGGACAAATCCAGGTCCACATTTTGCACTGGCGCACTGGTCAGCTGGAGTGGCGGTGAGTTATTGACGGTCTGAAGTTGTTCAGGAGATTTGGGTGGCACTGGACCAGTGGGTGGTGGGAGTACTTGGTTGCCGGTAATAGATCTAAGAACCTCCCTCTGGAGCGGGCTTTTGTCAAACGTAATTTTTATATTTCTGAATGAGGTGGAATTTGCGATGGACTCTCTCTTTCTAACGAATTCCACGGCAGCGCTCTGTTCCAGGAATTGAACCAGTAGCGAGCACATGTTTCGATGTGATCGTTTTCTGAGTCTTTTGCAAGAGCACTCGCGGTGCGACATACCACATGCCATGAGCATGGACTGTTTGACCGTGAAAAGGAGCAATCGGCGGACGATTAAGGCATGATATTTCAAAGAATTCTGATAGAAGCGGATTTGTAAGTCTGGCGCTAACCTCAGCTGCTGCTGTTCATAAAAAACACCCTGATTTATATTAATTGTCGGGGATAACTTGAGAAGCTGTTTTTTATTATTTCTCTGGATACCTTAGTGGAAACTGTACCAATAACAGCGCGCTTAATAATGTGGTTTAAAGCAGGTATTCCTCTGGCATCCATCATTAGTGCTTCCGTTCAAATAAATTGGTCGAGTTTTGATAGAGTCCCGTACATCGGGGATATGTTAGCTCATAGGTAATTATTCCTGTCTCGCAACCATTTTAACTCTTCCCCATGGATCTTAGCCTGTACAATGAGAACAACGTTTTCCTCCGCTTGAGCAATGTTGTGTAACTTCAACGGCCCAATTTTTAATCCTAGATATGTGCGACCGCCTCTCATGACTGCAATGTACTTTTTAAAACGAGTTAACCACGCTACCGACTTAAGCAAGTGAAACCAACTGTAGTGTCTAGCCAGAAGTGAGTCCGTCCATGTCTCATGCAACATTGTGAGACCTGTACTCAAAGGCTGCTTCAAATCCACGTTCGGTGGTGCTGCAGCGACCTCGGGACTGGTCGGATATAAAGTTCCATCGTTCATCAGGAAGTGAGAACCTTCGAATCGGCAGCTTATTTCACTCGGTGATGTAGTGACTGTTGATGCCAAGACTGCAGGCTTATCCTCCAATCTGACACGATACCACTGCCAGGGTTCCAACCACTGATGGATTTCAGCCAAACCGTTGGCATCGTACAACTAAATCTCGTTTTAGTTTTGTTTATGCAGTGCAAAACCATAGCAGAGTCCGTCCAGTAGTAAATCCTATCAGATTTGATTCCAGCTTCTTCCATAATAATCCGAGAGACCCTAACGGCCAGTCCTTCTGCGGCTAATTCCAATCGGGGGATCGTTACGGTCTTCAGAGGAGCTACCCTTGACTTTGAGAACGGTAGGGCGCAATACGATGCTATATTCCTTGAAACCACTGTGGAACACGCCATCGCTCCGTAGCCAACTCCGAAAAAGTCACGAAGTACATTAAGATGTGCACCTTCGTTAAGTGAGTCACCTCTAATAACAGAACGCTGAATTTTGGATGCACAAAGTTGTCCCATACTCCTTAATCACGCATTCCGGAGCCGTAAAGGCTTTTCTCCAATTGCGTCGTCCCAACCAAGCTTCAAGTGACACAGTGATTGTAAAAGCACCTTGGCTGGCAGAATGAAAGGTAAAACCAGCCCTAGTGGGTCGAACACTGATGACACTAAAGACAACGAGCCACGCTTTGTTTGGGGTTTTTCGCGTGTTGTAAATAAAAACTGGAACGTGTCTTCCATTGCAATCCATTCCAATCCCAACGCCTCTCCGGCACTGCCAAAAGCAATCATCTATTTCCAGAATGAGATAGGCCAGCTCGGACTTCAGTAAAATATCCAGCACCTTACGACTACGCACCCACTTATGAAGCCGAAATCCGCCCCGTGATAGTAATTCTCTCATCTGGATAGCAAAAGCTTTAGCATTCTCCGGCGTGGGCAAGGACACAAGACAGTCGTTTACATAGAAGTGAGCCTACATGGCCCTGGAGATGTATTCCTCATACTGTCCCCCCAATCATCTCCCGTGTGAAGCAGCGGGGAATTCGAAAAAATGGGGAGGAAGTGGCACCAAATGGGTGGGCATTTACTCGATATTCAACAAGATGGCAACCTAGCTGACCATTTTCCCACCAAAAAACCTCAGTGCTCCTTTGTCTCTCTTCCGCACTCAAACCTGCATAAAAATTTCCTCAGTATTCGCAGCCAATGCGACAGGTTCCTTTCGAAAACGAAGGGACACTCCAACTAAGCTTGCATTCCTGTCTGGACCCTGTAGCAGGTAACCATTCAAGGAGCGTTCCAGAATGCAGCCGCACAGTCAGACATTACCCTCAGATTGCTAGGCTTTATAGTTTGTAACTGCGTGATGTAGTAAGTACCACTTCGGCTCAAAAGCCATGTTTAATTATATCGGGCACTAACTGGCCGTGGCCCTTGCGCAAACAGCCCCCTATTATTGTAGAGCATTTACCAAAGAATTCAGCGTCACTTGCAAGGCTTTTCCTCAAGACGTTCAATCTCCCCTCGGCCACAGTATAATTGTTTGGAAGTGCCACTACGGAATTCCTCCATGGAAGTGCAACTTCATTGTGTTCGTCCAACAAGGTTATGGCATTGAAAACCATACCAGTTACCTGTTTGTCTCCCAGTGAAAGAGGGTTTTTCGATGCATACCTATCGCAAAAGTCAGCATTGTATATTCGGTTGATCAGTTCTGCTAGGGGACCGATTCCTCTCTCAATGTGGTTTGCTGCCCTCACGAAGTGTGATTGCTGGTTTATCGGACCAAGAACAATCCATTGTAAAATAGTCCGCGCGGCAGAGGCTTGTGTTCGTTTTCCGCACCTTTGCTCTAATGCCCAATGTGCTTCTGGGTAGTCGCACCTATGAGAATTCGCACTCTTGAATCTCCCGGATTCTGCCTTTGGACGCAATGTAGGTGGGGCCAGGATAAAAGTTCCGCATCCATGCAGTGCTTGACTGCTTTGATTGGTAGCCTATCAAACCGAGGGCTAGCTATATATCCAGGAAATCATTCTCCAACAATGAGTTCAGTCGCATCTCCGTCATTCCCATATTCCGAGTGGTAGTCCCATTTACGGTCGAAATCAAAAGGAAGGTGGGGGCTGCCTTCGGGCCCACCAGCTCCATAAGGTCCTTTTGTAATAAAGCCACATCGATCTCGCTGTCCAGCAGAGCGTAGGTCCTCACAGAGCCTCTCAAGATGCGAAAAAACGTTGATCTCCTCAACCAATGACCAACGACCAGGTTTATCCCGAGACATGCAGCACTGACATTCCTCAAGTGCCTTATTCCATTACATACCGAGCACTCATTAGCTGTGACCAACAAAGTACTTTCCTGTTTTGACGTGGACAGTGTCGCTTCGGGGGCGGGTTTTGTGCATAATGCCTCCAACTGGATGAACACGAATACCCTTGAGCTAAGCTATCGGCAGCCAGTTTACCAAACTTACTTCGAGCAATCCGTGCCTCATGAGACAACAGGTGCTGCAGACCTTGGAACCTGGGTTCATCCCCTCTCCTCAAGATATTATCAACGGTCCTAGCCCACAAATCCTGGAGACGCGTTGGTAGCACTCGAGTAATCCGTTCCATGGTCTGCAGTGAGCTGAGGCCTGACATGCGTTCATCAGTGTGAGAGCAACTTCATAGTTGAGCGTTTTTAACGACAACTTGGTCAGGGTATCGGAATCTTCCACCAGAGGCTTCAAGCTTTGCAGTGGGCAGTCAGTCAGGGAAAAGGACACTACGTGATCTTGTCCTTACAGGTCCTTTAGGATTTCTCTAGCTCTAGTGTATGCCAATGTTGGCTTCAACGTAACCCATTGGCAATCGCATTCCTTGCTAGTCCCTAGCGGTACTGCATCAAATAAAGTAAACAGTGGCCATCATCTCAAACTCTACATTCGACATAATATTCAAAATGCCTCACAAACCTTCATTACGTCGGCGAGCAGCCCGCAAATGACTCCAGTTCCACCCCGGGTTAATCCAGACCATAAACTGCTAAAGCTTCTGCCAATATAACCACGCTTGTTGTTCGCGGTGCATCATTTTGTACGTGAGATTGAACTTGGTGGCGAGAAAGATGTTCATCGACCACTATTTCACTCCTGATTAAACCTCTGTTCGCTAAGTTATTTTCTTCCTCAGCGAGTGCTAAACGTAGATTCGCCATTACCGTCTTATTCCTCGCCTCGAGTAGCTTACGTTGCTAACTCTAACGGCTCTACAACCTGCTTCTCCTTCAACTCAGCTAACAACGGACCTGCTCCATCTCTGTGGGAAGCCGAGCTTACCCTAGAACAATCTGATGCACTAGAGCCTGAGCAAGGAACATGACCAACGCCTACGGGCAAAGGGGTTCGGTTAACCTGCAGGGTATTTTCCTTTGATTCAGAGTGGTTTGCCGAATGTCTGCGCAATTTTATGTCTAAACGGCTGCCAAGGACATTGAGTACTGCAAAGTCGAGCCACCGGAAGTTAGAGCGAAGCGTAGCAAACAATTTCAATACATTTCAAAATAAAGTCGATTCCAAATAGCTATGGTTATATTTACAACAAATTCAATTTTACAATAATCAAACCTCAACAGTTTCCTTTCTGGGCTCTCACTCTCCAAAGTGAGCAACAAATCAACAACTGCAACTGACTTACAGAACAAGGTTAGGTTTAGAAGTTGAGATTACCCAATACAGTTATAACGAAGTTCAAGCTGAGTGACTCACGCTCGAGGCAACGGTGGGAGTCCGATTTGTGACAGATTTAGAGTAACGAAATGAAAAATCGGAATTCCGGCGAAGATAGTTCATACAAATGAAAAATGTCGTTTTTAACATGGGTGCTGATGCATGGAACGGGGTTTCTTGAATTCCTCTACAGGAGGTGAGATTTATTCTGCAGAAAGGCTAAGTTTGAGAATAAGACTGGTTGATATTTTAGCATGAAAGCTCGGGGAAGTGGACCGAGAACAACGAGCTAATAATGTTCATGGGTTTTTAAGTGTGCGATAATTGTGCACCGAAAAGTTTAATATTGCCGGGCATAAAATGCTGTTAGTTATGGTGGCCGAATTGGGAGCTTGCAGGATGTATGTTCCATGTTGGCTGGAGGAGACAGCAGCATACTTGCAGCACTTCGAGTACATGAATGGTGTTCTTTTTGTTTGGTTATTTTTTATCCGCGACCGGTGCCAGTGAGTGGATCTGACGTTGCTCTGGATATCAAACCTGAAAACAACTTCTAGAGGTAGGAGGTGTGATCCACCAACCTAGTTGCACCCGCACATCGCTGCAGACGGCCTTCACGCCCGATGTGCACCGGCCCAAGGGGTGGATTTGACCGCGCCCCTCACCGGCGGGATTTTCTCAGGTGGTGCTGGTCGAGATCACCTAGCCGTAGAGATGGAGTTGTTCAGGAGATTGCCGGAATTCCTGGAGGTCAGGGTCGGTGAGTAAGCGACGGAATGATGAACGGGTAGCAGATCATCGGCCAGAAGTGTGGGTCGGATAAATCGCTGGTAATTTCTCCAGATAATCTCAAGACATCAAAAGGGGGAGCTCACCGGTTGGTGTCTGAAAATATGAGAATAGAGAGAGACTTTTCGGGATGCTCCCAGTTGAGGATCAACGGGCAATGGTGAAAAGAGAATCTAGTAATTCAGATACAGGCTTCTTTGGAATGAATGAGGGCTGGGAGCCATTGCGAGTGAATGAGGGTACAAAACTAAGGACCAGAACTAGTTTTAGCCACCTGGTAGGTGGCTTGTTCTCGAAAGGTGAACGTGCATGAATACTGCAGGCCAAGATCTTGTTCTAGCGGAGTAACAGAAAAGTACAAGCCGTTTAAGGCGAGGGCTTCAGGAGGAATTTGACTTTCATAAGTGGAAATGGCACTCAGCAGCGAAAAACTCATTTTCCAAGTGTTGCTCTATATGCAAGAGCGTTTATGTCGTCAGCTGTTTTAGTGAGTGTGTAGGTCAAGGTATGGGACTCAAAGGAGTATATAATTTTGACATCATCGACGGGTAGGAACGCGGTGCCATTGCTTATTGTTTTGAATACGTCGTTGATGCAGAGAAAAAAATAGAAGTTGGCCTAACAAGCTGCCCTGTATACCACTATTTGTGACTGGCTGGGGTGTTTACTGCTTGCGAACTCATGCTAAGCCTGGATGACAACTAAGGAAGCAGCGAGTCTGTCATGCCGTGGAATTGACCCTTGGTTAGCAGCTGAGCATGAGGCACGTGATCCAATGCTTTTGTCACGTAAAGGAAAATAACGATAAATGCCTTTCCGGGGTCAGCCGATGTTGTGATTTGCTTAGGGAAATCAAGTTGGCAGGTCAGACATGACCTGGACTTTAGGAAGCCATACTGGTTGTTGTTTACTAACCTACGGGTGGCGATAAAAAGGGTAATTTTATCCTTGATCACTGGTTTCATTATTTTATATATAATGGGACTTTGGTTTGTGGGGCGGTAATTAGCAGGGTCATGTAGGGCACCCTTCTTATGAAGGGGAATGATAACGGAAGTTTTTCACTAGAATGAAGAAATGCTTCATGATGTTAAGAGGTTAAATGAGTTCAGTAAAAGCACCACAACTTCTGAACAGCCAAGGCGAAACAGAGCTGGAGGGATACCATCGGGTCCAGGGCGGGCCAGGGGCCCGGTGGTATTCAACAGCTTTCTGACTTCATTGGCTGGGAATACTACGGTTGACAAGGTATCGGCATTCAAGGAGGTGAGATCCTGGGTTGGACTTTTGTGGTCCGTTATGATGGTAGAAGAGAAGAAATTATGGATGCCTCAGTGATTAACCGCGGCGAGCTGATATAAATAATCTCTGGTGGAGGCAAATACGATATTTTGGTTGTACAGCTAGGATTTCGGGTTTTAATAAGGCCAGAGGGGTAAGCGATTATATTCTGCTAGTTGTGAGCCTACAGTTCTTCTCTTTACAGCTTCTTCTACTTTTCGCTCAGCAGCTGGCGTGGGAGGTGGCTGAGGCAGATGAAGATAGAGGAGCCGCGGGTCCTTTCGTAGGCAAACTGAAACTTCTCGAATTTACGTTGCTTTTTTTGTTGTCGATAGGTCTTCCTCAGACTGACTTTGATTATCTCGGGAGAGATAATGTCTAGAGAGTAGAATAAGTTAGAGTACATCACGTCCGACGCCATATGGGGATCCGATGTCAGGAAGAATTCATCCCAGGTCTGATTACGCAGGATGGTGGGTAGAATGTCCCTAATTGCATTTCGATTTCCGACTTCGAGAACCTTCGTGATGATGCTGTTGAACAAAGAATTCACATGTTATGACCTTATGATCACAACCAGGAAGGTGGCTAAGGACATTTGCCTTTATATTTCAGAGACCTACACCAAAGATAAGGTCAAGAATATCGTTCCTTCATGTTGGTGATGGTACATGTTGCTTCCATCCGCCTGCACGGATACATGAGATACGATTGAATAATTTCGGAGAGGAATTCAGGGTTGTCCAACGAATGCCAGGTAGTTTGGTGTCCCCCGCCATGATTTTAGCAGCATACGGGATTTAAGCTACGTGTCTGAACGCGTCGGTGTTTGCATTTACGTCGTCCAGGTTATAGCCCGGCGAACAGTAAACACAACCAATGATGAGCTGCCCCTGAAGCAGTGGTATGGAGATCCAGACAGAGTCCCGGACCTTATCGAGGACAGGAAGTTGAAGTTTGTTCCAAGATTGCTCTTACTATAAGCAAGACATCCGCCTCCACGCTTCTCAGATCTGTATATTAGTGCATGACTTTTATTCGTGGGTGCCTTTCTGTCGATGACTCTTAGTGCTCTGGAGACCGCACTGGTCACTAACCTGGCCCTTGTATCTACCTGACCGTCGGCTATTCGAGGGCGAACCCGATCAATGCTCCCTTGGTTACCTTCCCGGATCTTCTGTTGACTGGTCGCGGACTACCTGGTACCTACGGCCGTTTGGCCCCAGCAAGAAACTCATGTCAATTCCAACTGCTCGGGGCGCGGTCAGATCCACCGCTTTGGCCGGGGCACATCGGACGTGCAGGCCGTCTGCAGCGATGTGCGGGTGCAACTAGAATGGCGAATCGCCCCTCCCGTTACCAGAAGTTGTTTCCAAATTAAGTGTCCAGCTCATGGCCAGCCCCACCTACTAGCACCGGTTGCGGAATGAAAAAATAACGTCCTTTGCATCTTAATGCTGCCGCCCATTGTCTCCTCCAAAGTTCCTCAACAAGGTTTACCATAATCCCGGTAATGTTCCAAATCAAAGTGTGCCCACATACTCGTTCGGCTCAGAGATGTACCCTACTATTTGCTACTACTGACGTTAATCTCCATCGACTTTTCTTTTATTAGTCTGAACTGATCCCATGTTTATCCTCATTTTGCCTAGTCCAGTTATCGGATTCTGTACCCCGAAACATGAAGCAGTTTCACTGCTCAGATATCTTCATCATAAACACCGCAATTCCTGATATACTCTTGAGGAGACCGATCATCCACTTGGTAATCTGTATATCACCACTCCATTTATCTAAACAAAACCATTATTTAAAGACTCGTTTCTCACCTGCCAACGGTGCCACCAAACACGAAATAGTCCTCCTTTCAGCGATTCATCTGCGTGACACCAGCTCTGTGCTCCACTGTATCCCTTTGTTGCATCTCTTCTCATTTAGACATCTGCATTTCATGACCGCTGCCTTGCCGATGAAGCGTCTACAATCCGGAACATAAATAGTTCGGTTGCCTCTTCAGCTTTTCCAGTCAGGCTTTAGCACATCCATCTATGCAGTCGCTGCACTTCCTGAGAGCCGTTCAAATGAACTACTTATATGCGACTGTATCAGTCCACTATATGCCCACCTCCAGCATCCACTTTGTTACCAAGTTTGAATGCTCTCGAGCTTTTCACCAACGAACCCAGATAAATCCACAAATGTACCACATCTCACTCATCTATGAACCACTGCCGCTGTTCCACCAATACATCATGGTCGGCCACTTGCACCACAATCCATTGGATGTTTTTTCTTCATCTTTAGCTGAAAACCAACTACCTACCATTTAGGCTGCCAATAATCTGTTTGCCTTCCCCCCCCAAAGTCTCAAGTTGGGTTTCCTAATCTTACCCAGTCACACAATTATCTGCGCATTTTGGAGGCTCAAGTGATGTACTACTTCCAGTTGATTCCATCAGATAGCAAACATATGTGCCACTATTATGCCCACTTCGTTGTGAATTTGCTTTCCTATCCTGTCGGTCTTGGAGTTGCCCCCGATAAACCAATAGCCGAACCCCATTCCATCTACCAAAGACCTACTGCCACTTTTTCATCAGTCCTCCACGATTAAGGGTCTATCCCGAAGGCCACTACGAATGCAATTTTTCTAAACCTCATCTGGAATTGAATTATACGTATGCCAAGTTGCCGACCTTCCGGTTGTTGCCCGAATGCCCCATGTCAAATACTTACCAGCATATCCCGTTAAGGGGTCGTCTACGTGTTTTTACAGTATCATTCCCGCACCACCCCTACATGACCTCATAAGATCACCGTATATCAACTCCTCTGTCCACCCTGTTGTCAACTTCTCTCCAATAATTAACCTGAAACGAACTTTTTATTCGAATCTTATTTAATTCATCTGCCAACTTTCGTCACTCTGCTCCGCCAAGTTTCCAGGCCTGAGCATTTACACACACTTCTGTACAAGGGCGTCCTCCACAACTCCCTGACGAATAGCAAGTGCTAATTCAGTGGCAAATCGGACTCTGTTTCATTTACGCGATTCCAATCCTCAGGGAACATCACAAATCCTTCCTCATTATATATCCGCTTTCTTCCGGGTTGTTCGAGCTATTGCTTCAAGTGCGTGTCCGTCACCATCAAGCATTATTCAATTTTTTGTCGGTGCTCTTTCGAAGTGTTTTTGTCAGTCCATTCACCCCTGCGACTTCGCAGCGATGCTATCCGAAATACTGCTCGTTTTTACTTCATCCCCACTTTACTTTATCACTTATCCCGACCGCGGAGCCTATTTTGCTCACTACTGAGCAGTGCGTCCACCTGACTTTAAAACTCAAATTTGCCGGGCGTTCATTCATGCGACCACTAAAACCTATGTACTTTTGTGCTGCGTATACCCAAATGAATAGCCTAGGAGCCTTCTTGTGGCCTCACCCGTACCATATGATCATGCAATCAAGCAAGCTTCGGGTGTCCCCCAAATAAACCATGATTATTATTGATATTATTATTATTATACATATGTTATAACCGGGTAGGGAAATGTTTCGGAGGGGAGTTTTATCAGTAAGTCGAGCCTCAGTTACGGGGATCACATCCGGGTGAGATTGCGGTGGGAAGGAGCGGACGGATGCAAGTTTGCTCGCAGGGGAGCTAACATTGAAAAGCGCGATGGCGAAACTATCATTATCATGGCCATGGCCTACATTGAGTGTATGACCCTTAAAATTGGCTACTAGGTTTGGAGATATTGTAGCCCCTGGCGGACTGTGGGATGGTGTGGGGAGAGAAACGGTATTGGAGGAGGTGGGGGGTTAAAAGGAAACGGAAAAACCGGTAAATTGGGATGGGATGGCATTGAGTGCGAAAGCTCACGACTACTTGGAAATGATGGGCAGGATGCATGTGGTTGGGTGGGCCGTAAGTAATCAACCGGAAATGCTTTTGGCTGAGGTATTGGCCTAACGATCTGAATAGCCTTACCGAGGCCTCCTTTTTCGTTGTTAGAAGAAATGTTGTATGTTCCACTCCATGTGGCATCGAAAGACTGATTGAATTAGGAGAGCAAGGTCCGGGTCCCCAAGGTGAGATGACTGATTTGGCCGATAAAGTTACCCCATGTCTTCATGAACTTGTTACTGATACCGGTGCAAACATCTAGTCCCTCACCTTTTTGAGTTATGTACGGAATGGTTAGTTCTGATAAGGACAGTTGAGGGGTTACTGATTTTACTTCAGATGTTGGGCTGTCTTCCCGAGCAGTTGTTGTATTTCGGACTCCTGCAAGGGTGTGAGATGGTTTTTCTGAACTATATGCTGCGAGAGTAGCTTGTAATTTCGACCAGGAACTCCCTGAGCCAGTCCAGGGAATTTTGTCAATCGGGTTTTTGTATGATAATTAATTACTAGTCTTGGAGTCAAGGGGACTTTCATAAATTTCGTGGATCTCAGGGAGCACATTTATCTGAACAGTTCCATTGAAGCTATTCTACAAGTTTTGACGCCTGCAACGCTTCTCAGGTGAAGTGAAGACTGCCGAACTATCTAGGTCAACAGCTTTTTCGCAACTAACTACAGAAGAGGTCTTTGCCTGGTGGCCGAAGCTTGATAAATCGACTACCTGACGGGGACTACTGGCTCAATGCTTGCCAGAGTTATGGTTATTGGTATGGCTTTTGTGAACCTCTGTTTGGGGAGGGGTTCTATCGGGAAGTATTCTTACCCGCTTGAATCTTGTATTAACAACGATGGAAAACTACCGGTAAATAAGTTCCTTGGAAGCAACTTCGGTATCAAACTGAAACAAGATTGCACATGTATTCTGCGGTAAAGTGTTGCAGAGTCTGACACGGTAAAACGGTTGCGAATCCAGGTTGAATGCCTTTAAGATTAAATCCTCAGCAGTGGAGAGGGGTAATCTATCAGGGATGTAGAATACAATAGCATCGTTGGTTTTTTGATAAGTCTGAAGATCTCAGAGGCAAAGGTATCTAAGATTTTCGTTGCCAAGGTTAGGTTGGCCTAGGTGTGATGTGCAGATGGGTTGAGCAGGAATGCTAATGGACCTAACTGACCGATGGTTCGGCTAAAAGCTGCAAGCCGAGAGGAAAATCCATTCGCTGTTTCGTTTATTTCGGTGGGCGCTCTAGTAGTACCTCAACGAAGGATACTGGACAACATCTGAGCGCGCTTTGGAGGTAAGTGTTTTTACAAAGGCTAGTACTAGCTGTGAATTTGGGCCGGTGGGTGCAAACGGAAGGCATAACTGAGCTGTTGGAGTGACTGGTAGTTAATTAGACGCAATATTGCAGGGATTAAAGTAGTGCCTGTGGGGTGACAACTGATAGACAGTGGGCAAATTAACGGACTATTTTAAACTGCGGGGTATCAAAAGGCGGGAGAAAAGGTGACCGATTAGGTTTGAGAGACCGGATAAAAGTAGACTAACTAGGAAGGGTTTTGAACGACGGATTACCTTCTTTAGAAACCACGAATCTCTAAACAGATCTTCTGAACTGTTTCGCTATTATAACTGACAAAATATTCTCAGACGACCTGATTTTGAAACGCGATGACCATGAAAGGCTCCGAGATAGCCGACCTTAAAGAGGCTACCGTGCACAGGCGCCACTTTAGTCAACTTCACATCAAAAGGCTCCAGAATCTGCAGCAGAATTCGTGACCAAAAATGGCGACCGTGCTGCCCCAAATGAAAAAAACGAAACAAATGACGAAAAACAACAAAAGCCTACCGCACCAGTTCGAAGATCAGAACGTCAAGCAAGCCAAATCGATGAAGATCCTCCGAAGGAGGAAGTATGTGGCGAATCGACTGTCTCATTTCGTGGACCAGTACGCTGCAGCTCCATTCCTACTATCCAACCAATAAAGTGAAGCTGCGCCGTAGCTGTTAGAGCTCGTAGGTAAAGCGAAGTCCCGTTGTGATTGGTTGGCGCGTTATCTGTCAATAAGTGCACGTCTATTTTTACATAAAAACGGATTAGCACCAACCAAATGAAACGGAATACATTCTTAATTTTCTCGTCTGGTTTCTTCGTTCTGCCAATGCGTGTAGTCTGGGTTCGAGTTACTTCAGAACGTACAATGGGCCCGGTAGATACGGTTTCCGCGGAGGTACGTAGCTTGAGGTGGTGGGCAGCACACACGGACAAGTGATTTCAGGGCGGAGGTACTGGAGTTTCACTTCGAGAAAGCACATGCGATAGGCTCCGGGGATTATATCATGCGTAACTCAAACCGGGCAAAACTCAAATGGATGACTTCCTGACAAATACAAATAAAGATGCATGGGCCGTCAAAATGGTGAGCCCCAAAAAGGTAGCGGGATCAGATGGACCACTCCCTGGCATTGATCAGCTACTGAAAGCAATTATAGCTGAAACCCCAGCCTTGTTGTTCAGTATGGCCTTGGGAACGGACGCATGTCCTTTATATTGTAAGATTTCCGGGGTTGTTCCCAATTATAAATTGGGGTCGAAGGATGACACGGGAAATCACAGACCAGTAAGTCTTTTACGGGCCATACTTAGGGACTTCGAAAGGGACCCAGGAAACAAGATTTTGGCTTACCTAGTTTAAGGCAGTTTGCTCTCGAATAGGCGGCATGTTTCTATAAAAATTTCATTCTGCTTCTGAAACCCACTCTCCATCTTGGATGAAGCTGTGAAGCTTCTCAACGGAGGTGAGCTGGTCGAACTCTGCCACGTGAACCCTCAGGAGGCCTTCGTCCCTGAAGATCACCGAATTTGCCGCTCAAGTTGGAGGGCATAGGACGATCTCAGGGGGATTTTGTGGATAGGGGAGCTGGTTTTTATACAAATGTGGGCCTTTCTCAACAGCGTTACACCACATCATTAAGCGAGCTGTTATTGTTACAGTTTCCACTAAGGTATCCAGAGAAATAATAAAAAAACAGCTTCTCAAGATATCCCCGACACTTAATATAAATCAGGGTGTTTTTTATGAACAGCAACAGCTGAGGTTAGCGCCAGACTTACAAGTCCGCTTCTGTCAGAATTCTTTGAAATATCATGCCTAAATTGTCCACCGATAGCCTCGTTCACCGAGTGGCCGACCGGGTTCCACCTAGAAGCATTAAACGCCTTAGACTTCCTACCTCTTCGATGGCTTGTTCAGTACCACTGGTCGATATATACAGTGGAGCCAGTAACAAATACAATGCTCTTCAGGAAAACCTATTGTCCTTAGAGAAGCAGTTACGATCCATGGATAATAATAATAATAATAATGGTTTATTTCGGAGACACCCGAAGCATGCTCGATTGCATGATCATATGATACAGGTGAGGTCACAAAAAGGTTCCTTGGATATTCATTTGGGTAAATGCAGCCTAAAAGTATACAGGTTTTAGGGGTCGCACGAACGATTGCCCGGCAAATTTGAGTTTGAAGGTCGGGTGGACGTACACTTGCGAATTGAGTGAAAAAGGCTCCGCCGTCGAGATACGTGATGAAGTAAAGCGGTGATGAAGTAAAAATGCGCAGTATTTTGGATAGCGTCGATGTAAAGTCGCAAGGGTGAGTAAACTGACAAAGAAAACTTTCGAAAAATCACCAACGAAAAATTGGAGAATTTTGGGTGATGAAGGACATGCACTTGAACCAGTAGTCCAGATGACCCGGAAAATAGCAGAAATATAATACCTAAGGATTTGTGGTGTCTTTCGAGGAGGGGGAATGCGTATATGAAACAGTCCGTGTAACCACGGAATTGGTATTTGCTATTCATCAAGAGGTTGTGGAGAACGCCCTCATAAAGAGGTGGATGTAGCTGCCCGAGCCTGGAAATTTCACTGGAGCAGAGTGACGAAAGTTGACAGGTGAGTGAAACACGATTCAAATAAAGGGTTCGTTTCAGGTTAATTGGTGAACACAATTTGACAACAGCAGTTGATATACGATGATCTTATGAAGTCTCAAGGGGGTGGTGCATAAACGATACTGTCAAAACATGTAAAGAATCGCTTAACGGGATGCGCTGGTAAGAGTCTGACATGGGGTTTTTGGGAAACAACTGGAAGGTCAGTAAACTGCCAGCAAATGTTTGGAGAAATAGCTTTCTCAGTGTCGAACTATTTTTGTCCTGGATTGTGAATACTTCATTGCCAATGCAACTGTCATGAAATGCAAATGGCTGAATGAGAAAAGGTGCAACGGAAGGATACACTGAACATAAAGGTGGTATCACGCCGATGAAGCGCTGGAAGGAGGACCATTTCGTTTTGTGTGGAATTGTTGGCAGGTGAGAGACGAATCTTTAAATGATGGTTTTGTTTAGATAAATGTAGTTGTGACATACAAATTACCAATTGGATGAATGGTCTCTTCAAGAGTATACCAGGAATTGTCATATTCATAATAAAGATCTGAACAGTGAAACCGTTTCATGTTTTGGGGTAACTGGATATAATAGAATGAGGGTAAACATGGCATCAGCTCAGACAAATAAAAGGTAAGTCGATGGATATAAATGCCGGTATGGTAAACCTTGTTCAGGAACGTTGGAGGAGGCAATGGGTGGCAGCAGTAATATGCAGGAGATGTTGTTTTTCTATCCGCAGTTGGCACTAGTGGGTGAGGCTGGCCGTGCGCTGGACACCCAACCTGAAAACCAATTCTGGTGACAGGAGGTGCGATCCGCCGGCCTAGTTGCGCCCGCGTATCATTGCAGTTGGCCTGCACGCCCGATGTGCGCCGGCCAAAGCGGTGGATCTGACCGCGCCTCGCACCGTTGGGATTGACATGAGTTTTCTTGGTGGGGCCAAACGGCCGTGGGCATCAGGAAGTCCGCGATCAGGCAACCAGGCACCAGGGGATCCCGGAACGTAACCAAGGAAGCGTCATTCTGGTAGCGTATGAATAGCCAACGGTCAGGTCGATGCGTAGGCCGGGTTAGTGACCGGTGTGGTCTCCAGAGTATTAGGAGTCATCGAGAGAAAGGTACGCACGAATGAAGGTCTGGAAATAGAGAAAAAGTAGAGGAGCGCAGTCTGGGATGCTCCCGGCTGAGGATAAATGAGAATCGATACAAAGAGGCAACAATAATAGACAGTGACTCTCTGAGACTAGTTTTTCGATTGCAGAAGGCGGAGAAACTAAGATGGTTATTTAATTTCATCTGTCATAGACCGCCGGTGTTTGCGCGATTCAAAAGTCTAGACCCTTCTCATAGGCTTGGTCATCGGACATGTCTACATTTAGGAGCTGTAAGGTTTGGGTAACCGTGAGGAATTTATCCAACGCACTTCTAAATCGATGGCTGGAAGTAGAACTGCGTATTTCTAACGGTAATTTATTCCATAAGTTAGAGTACACTATGATGAAGAAATGTGAACGTAAGCTGGTGTTGGTAATAGGGGTTGAAAGGGTAAGAATTCTAGAACGTAGTGGATAGCTAGAAACGGGCGCAAAGTGCAGTGGATTAGAAGTATATGTCCGACTGTGAAGGATGTTATACAAAAAGATAAGGTTCAGTTTCATACGGCGAAGCCATAAAGGGTCTAATTTAAAAAAATAAGCAGCGTTCTTTATAAGTGAGGGCTGAGCTCCATCCAATCAGTCGCTTGGTAAAACTACGTTGAACTGACTCGATACCAATTCTGTCTGATTTCCGCATATTAGAAAAGATCAGTGGGCAGTATTCTAATAAAGGCCCGGCATGAGATTTATAAAGGAAAAGAATGCAGTCTCGAAGTTGGAAGGAGCGAAATATTAGCCCTAGACACTTTCTGGCCTTAGCGACTTGGAGGGCCGAATATTCCGAGAAATTAAATGTGCAGGAATAGTTCAAGCCAAGGTCCCAAACTATTTGCTTGTTAGCAATGGTTGAACCACAAACGGTTAAGGATCCTGGAGGTAGCTTGCATTTATATGTAAGAACCTCACATTTGTCGGCGGAAAAATTCATCTGCCAAGTTGAACACCATCTATGTAGTGCAGATATGTCTTTGGAGATGTGTAAGATAGCCGAGGCGATGCATTCAGGCTTGAATGAGTATACAATTTTAATGTCATCAGCAAAAAGAAATGGGGTGCCATGGCTCACTGAGAGGAATATGTCGTTTATATACATGAGGAACAACAGAGGGCCAAGGACGCTACCCTGTATAACACCGCTTCTAACCGGTTTAGGCTTGGAACAGTGTCCGTTTATAGAGACAACCTGAGAGCGATTAGACAGGTAAGAATGACCATGCTGTTGCCACTCGCATATAACGTCGATCCCTTAAAACATTCGAATACTGAAAGTCTCCTGTCAGCTAGCCACTTTCTGAACTCAGTTGCTTCCGAAGTCCATTGGAGGAAAAAAAATTCCAAAAACGCCGTAGTCTTTAATCTTCCGGATCGTTTGCTCCTTTTTACGGTCAAACAGTCCATGCGCATGGCATGTGGTATGTCGCACCGCGAGTGCTCCTGCAAAACACTCAGAAAACGATCACATCGAAACGTGTGCTCGCTACTGGTTCAATTCCTGGAACAGGGCGCTGCCGTGGAATTCGTTAGAAAGAGAGAGTCCATCGCAAATTCCACCTCATTCAGAAATATAAAAATTACGTTTGACAAAAGCCCGCTCCAGAGGGAGGTTTTAGATCAATTGCCCTCACCTATGACCTCCCGCGCTCCAGCTGACCGGCCTAATACTACCACCCTCCTCCACCACCCAGTGCTTGACAATATTCCCGACTCTCTTTTGCTCTCCTTCCGAAGTCCGGGAAACGTGTCAAGTATTGGGTGCAACTACCGAGCACCTACCTCTAGCTACTCTGATTTTCGGCGTATCATAAGGGCTTTCGGGTACATTTCTACTCTATCCTTAGGTCCGGAGACCATAGCAGGAGACTTTAGCACTCCGCGTGTTTGTTGAAATGCAGTGACTGCCCCTCCCATTTATCTGATTTCTTTCTGGACACCTACACTGCAGGATGAACGCAGCATGTCTCCACTCCAACAAGGCACAACAATATCCGAGGCTTGGTGTTCGCTCATGGCCTCCGTGACGTGAACGTCTCAGTCACAAAAAACCTTCCCGGTAGTGACCACAAAATAGTCATATGTCACTTTACAGTTACACAAGAATCATTCCTACCCGAAGTTGTCGAAATCAAAAACCAAAACACCTACAGACTGACCTACTGAGCACAGTTGCCTACCTCCCTCCGAGGCATTGACTGGTCTGACTTCTTCCTCACATCCGATCCGCAAAAAGCAGCTAATGTGTTCTACATCAAGTTGCTTTCCTCCATAAATTGCCTTACCTCAACCGTTAGACACATTAGAGCCAAGACTGCCAAAATTGACGGACTCCGACAAAAGATTTGTAAGCTCCAGAACTCATTCCTCAGGACTCGAGATTTTTCTCTGACACTCAAAACAAATCGACTCCGCCGTGATCCCTATGCAGCAATCGAGAATAAACTCAAAAAGCAAGACTGGACTGCACTACGACGGCCTCATAGTGTGAAACTTCTTTCAAGTCCACTAAAATCTCGCAACTCGCGCAGCAATGAAAACAACATTCCATTCCTTATCCAAAATGGCACCCACCTTGACTTGCTAGAAGATATGGCTGAGGCTTTAAACTGCTATTTCGCCTCAGCTCCTAATACGGACACTAACCATTCACCATTCTACTATCCGATGCTCACACAGGACGCGACATCAACCATGACATTTACCACGGCCAACATCAGGACATTCCTGGCCAAAACCAATCGCACCCGCACTCATGACCAATCCGCATATTAGAACTTGGCGCTCCATGCTTCGCATCTTTTACAGTCGTATTTATTATATAATCACCACCACCATATCCTCTTCACTTGGCTCCGTGATTCTTCTGTGGTTGTTTCCAGTGTCCTGATTAGTATTCACCTGTGCACTTGTCTGCCGGCACAAAGCTCTCCAGCTCCATTGCCCCAACTCCTTTGCGCATTCATTTGTTGTGGCTTTTTTGTTTTATTTCTGGTTCACTTATCTCGGGGCTTACCGCTTCCTTGTCCGCCTCCTTCGTGTTTCAGCTGCAGTAAAATGATCTGATTGGTGATTTCTTACCTGTGTCTCCTCGGTCATTGCTTTCATCCCTTGATCCGTTTATTGCTCGCTACAGGCATTTTTCTGTACCTTCCAGTGTGGTCCGCTTTTTCCATGTCCCACCACTGTAATGACAACGTTGCGTCACGGTGTTCTTTTACAGTTCCAAATTGTTTGACCTGTCACTACCCGATTCCTCTTGTCCGTCACTATATCTCGCACCTGCATTGATCAAATAATTAGACCCATTCTTACCTGTTTTCCTTGATCCTGTCTTGCATCTTCACTCTTCCATGAACTGCTACTCACAGTCTTCATCACTTCCGTGCTCCCGCATTCTATTTTTCTCTCCGTTGGGCTGCAATGTGCACTTGTCATGAAATTAATCTGCCACGATTTTCCAAAGTCAATTCTACAACCATTTGATCTAACTTTACCTACTCTTCCTAATAACTGACAATTTCTTTCTAGGACCCCATTGTTATTGTTCCTGCTTCTCTTATAACTATACATATATATATAATAAATCTATATATATATATATAAACTTACGCATATATATTTATGTGCACGCGTTCTGCATCTTGCAGTTCCTTACGGGCCATTTATCTTGCTATCATCCCAACGACCGTCATCATAGGCAACCATCAACTCTACATGTGTGCCTCACATCTACCGTATCCAATCCTCCTAAATCGATTTTGTCATCTGATCATCTCTCTACGTCTTGCATTGCTCGCTGCCTGTGTTAAGGTGAGCTTTGTGTCCTGTCCGTCGACAATCCACTGCAAAGTACCAATGCTTCATTGATATCTATTCCACTGCAGTGCACCTCACCTTTTTCTCCATCGTTCCTTGCTACTGCAGTTCCTTATACCGATTTCCAGCCTTTTACATGTTTAACAGTCCGCCTCCACATGTAATTGCCCGGGACCAGCCATTCAGTCCATCTGACCTTGACTTTCAAACTCACCGGGCGTCCATCCGAATCCGCTCTTGAGCTCATTTAAACTCCACAAAGTCTCTATGGTGTGCATGTGTTTATTCTATTTTCATCCTACCTTATTCCCCCTTCTGAGCCATTTTATCCAATATCTTCATGAGAGTCTCCATATTTCCATGAATTATATCTGTCAATTCCATCACCTGTATCAACATGATCATGCACATGGCATGCTTCAGGCGCTTCCGAAATAAACCATTATTATTTTTGTTTTTATTACGGTACTCTCGCCTGCTGGCGGAAAAAGGGGCACCGTACATGGCTGACCATAACCGTGTAACCTGAATATCAAATCCTCATGAAAGTCTCACCGGATGGCAGAGCTGACTCCTGACACAAACCATCAACCCACATCCACCCAACGTCTGCTTCCTATAATCCATTTCAACAGTTCAATTCTTTCCGCGTTGCAGTACGAAACCAATGCCCGGAACCCAGCCCTAGCTGCTGAGTTCCCAACCAATTCTGCCAACTTTCTCAAACCAGGCTCTTTTTACCTGCAATCATCAACATTATACATGCCATCACCTGCAACCGAGGTCTTGATGAAACAGAATACCAGCCATCTGCAGCTAACCAGAATTTGGCTAATAATCTTTTATCACATATACAAAATGTTTTATCTTTACACCCTTCCAACTTCTGCCTAGCAGCAACAGTAGCGTTTGTCTCTGCTAGTCTTTTTCTTTGATGGCTGTTCTTTGAAAGTCCGTTCTGCCCCCGTACATCATTAATGCTCCTCCAAAGTTCGCTGAAATCCTTATGGAGCTTTTTGCCTTCATGTGAATTTCCGTATGACACTGAAATCACCTGCATAAAAGGTTCGCTTTATTATCTCCTTTGACTCACTCGCATTTATTTCACACGCTTCCCCCACAATTAGTTACCTAGTATTGGACCAGCGTTCTGTATTCCGCTGGTATCTCTGACTGCACGTTGATAGCCCCATGCATACTTAACTTTCAGTCTTGTTCTTCGGCATCTCTTCCGCCTGGTTACTTTTTGGTGACCGTGAAATTATCGCTTATATCAGCAATCCCACGTTTGTCGAGCTATCCACACCGCCCGCACCGAATTCGAAACCGATCTACAATTCCCGCTTCAACCATTACCATTTTAGGTCACCCATACACTACATGACTTTACTGTTGCATTTCGGTTGCTGTGCTGTTCATAAATTTGGAAATTGTGAATACTTCACATTGACATGTACTGCTGTATTCTCTGATCTCGCTTTGTGCATGTGTATTGACCACGGTCAAGAAATATGCAATTCAATTCAATTCAATTCAATTCAAATTTCTACATTTTCAAGGGTTTTTCTGTCCATTCCATCACTTATAAACGGTTGATCATACACGTGGCATGCCTCGGGCTCCACCGAAACAAACCATCATTATAGCTATTATTATTATTATTATTAACTCTGCTAATTGCCACTTGATGCCTCTATTACTGTTTGTCAAACGTGAATGATGGCGACCAAGTTTGGACACAAGTCCCATAGAGTGGCCGAACTATGGCCTCAAAGATAAGCAACGGTACTGAAGTTTCTTTGTACCGAACGGATCCTGCAAAACGGTACAAAGCACGAATGGCTGCTGCTGCAGCAGAAGTGTATTGTGGGCCTCGCTTGGAGGAGTCGCACGAAACTTACATGTGTGGAAATCCTCCCTAGCCGTTGTCACACTTGTATTGTTGAGACTTCATTTATTATCTCATTGATCCTCGAACAAGCATTTATCAATCACTGTACTCCAAAATTTGTTTATATTTTGCTCACGTGAAGTGGCATAATTTTGATTCTAACTTAGACTGCCGTGACAGTGGTACCCGACATTGATCTTTGTTGAACGCTGGTCCTCGTTTCTAGACGTGAAGGCCGTACAGTTGAGCTTTGTACATATTTGAGGGCCGAGTAAGCTTCTGGAGGCCGGATTGTCAGCCAGGAGTTTGTCATCAGGGGGAGTAGTAACCGGGCTGGGGAGATTAGCAAGTGGGTTGCATGGTAGTGGTTTGTAGGGTATGGTGTGGTCGCCTATATAGGACGCTTGATTGAAGGGTGTCAAGTCTATGGAGACATCCGGAGGATGACTGCCACAGGATGCGAGTTGGAAGACTAATGGGGGGCAGCATTGGGTGCGGTGGCGAGTGAGTTGCTCCGGGTAATCGATC
>CANUEZ040000643.1:0-25329 GCA_948099385.1 Fasciola hepatica | reverse complement strand
CCGACCCGTGGACGGGGTTGAGCAAGCTCACAGCACCCGTCCGGTGTAGAAAAATACAGGTAATTTCATTGGTCTCAATTTAGAGACCGTTGCAGAAATTACACTGCAAAGAACAGATACTACACATGATCTTAGCTCAGAGAGCCGAGAAGCGATAACCAAGAGACGCACTATGTCCAATACCACATTGAAACTACCCAAACGGAACCCGCATGCTCATTTGCAAAAACACGATCAACAATTGCCACCTAGCAAGTATCTACGTGAAACGAGTCTATCTGTTTCCCATTTCTACTCACCGTGCAAATATTCTTTCAAATCCCAATCATCCAGTGATCACTGGTGAATAAGCAGACACATTAACGTGCATAGAACGAGGTCAGATTGTGTGCCAAACATACTACTCTTATCTCCGATCATTTATATCTTCCCGTCTCTCACTCTCTCCACCTATCTATCTCCCCCTACCATAGACAGGAATGGTGAACCGGTGTCTTATTACGTACTCGTGCGAAGACCCATGTGTGTTTGATGCCTCGTACTATTCTAGATCTTCTAGAAAGTGCAAGGGACTACCACGGTCATGGTCAGCCCACACACGCCAAGCATGGACCCACGTGTTTGTGGATTTCCCACTATGGACCAAATACTTCTATTGTTTCCATCAGTGGGCCAATCCTCGAGGTAATGCAATACGAGGCCGACCCGTGGACGGGGTTGAGCAAGCTCACAGCACCCGTCCGGTGTAGAAAAATACAGGTAATTTCATTGGTCTCAATTTAGAGACCGTTGCAGAAATTACACTGCAAAGAACAGATACTACACATGATCTTAGCTCAGAGAGCCGAGAAGCGATAACCAAGAGACGCACTATGTCCAATACCACATTGAAACTACCCAAACGGAACCCGCATGCTCATTTGCAAAAACACGATCAACAATTGCCACCTAGCAAGTATCTACGTGAAACGAGTCTATCTGTTTCCCATTTCTACTCACCGTGCAAATATTCTTTCAAATCCCAATCATCCAGTGATCACTGGTGAATAAGCAGACACATTAACGTGCATAGAACGAGGTCAGATTGTGTGCCAAACATACTACTCTTATCTCCGATCATTTATATCTTCCCGTCTCTCACTCTCTCCACCTATCTATCTCCCCCTACCATAGACAGGAATGGTGAACCGGTGTCTTATTACGTACTCGTGCGAAGACCCATGTGTGTTTGATGCCTCGTACTATTCTAGATCTTCTAGAAAGTGCAAGGGACTACCACGGTCATGGTCAGCCCACACACGCCAAGCATGGACCCACGTGTTTGTGGATTTCCCACTATGGACCAAATACTTCTATTGTTTCCATCAGTGGGCCAATCCTCGAGGTAATGCAATACGAGGCCGACCCGTGGACGGGGTTGAGCAAGCTCACAGCACCCGTCCGGTGTAGAAAAATACAGGTAATTTCATTGGTCTCAATTTAGAGACCGTTGCAGAAATTACACTGCAAAGAACAGATACTACACATGATCTTAGCTCAGAGAGCCGAGAAGCGATAACCAAGAGACGCACTATGTCCAATACCACATTGAAACTACCCAAACGGAACCCGCATGCTCATTTGCAAAAACACGATCAACAATTGCCACCTAGCAAGTATCTACGTGAAACGAGTCTATCTGTTTCCCATTTCTACTCACCGTGCAAATATTCTTTCAAATCCCAATCATCCAGTGATCACTGGTGAATAAGCAGACACATTAACGTGCATAGAACGAGGTCAGATTGTGTGCCAAACATACTACTCTTATCTCCGATCATTTATATCTTCCCGTCTCTCACTCTCTCCACCTATCTATCTCCCCCTACCATAGACAGGAATGGTGAACCGGTGTCTTATTACGTACTCGTGCGAAGACCCATGTGTGTTTGATGCCTCGTACTATTCTAGATCTTCTAGAAAGTGCAAGGGACTACCACGGTCATGGTCAGCCCACACACGCCAAGCATGGACCCACGTGTTTGTGGATTTCCCACTATGGACCAAATACTTCTATTGTTTCCATCAGTGGGCCAATCCTCGAGGTAATGCAATACGAGGCCGACCCGTGGACGGGGTTGAGCAAGCTCACAGCACCCGTCCGGTGTAGAAAAATACAGGTAATTTCATTGGTCTCAATTTAGAGACCGTTGCAGAAATTACACTGCAAAGAACAGATACTACACATGATCTTAGCTCAGAGAGCCGAGAAGCGATAACCAAGAGACGCACTATGTCCAATACCACATTGAAACTACCCAAACGGAACCCGCATGCTCATTTGCAAAAACACGATCAACAATTGCCACCTAGCAAGTATCTACGTGAAACGAGTCTATCTGTTTCCCATTTCTACTCACCGTGCAAATATTCTTTCAAATCCCAATCATCCAGTGATCACTGGTGAATAAGCAGACACATTAACGTGCATAGAACGAGGTCAGATTGTGTGCCAAACATACTACTCTTATCTCCGATCATTTATATCTTCCCGTCTCTCACTCTCTCCACCTATCTATCTCCCCCTACCATAGACAGGAATGGTGAACCGGTGTCTTATTACGTACTCGTGCGAAGACCCATGTGTGTTTGATGCCTCGTACTATTCTAGATCTTCTAGAAAGTGCAAGGGACTACCACGGTCATGGTCAGCCCACACACGCCAAGCATGGACCCACGTGTTTGTGGATTTCCCACTATGGACCAAATACTTCTATTGTTTCCATCAGTGGGCCAATCCTCGAGGTAATGCAATACGAGGCCGACCCGTGGACGGGGTTGAGCAAGCTCACAGCACCCGTCCGGTGTAGAAAAATACAGGTAATTTCATTGGTCTCAATTTAGAGACCGTTGCAGAAATTACACTGCAAAGAACAGATACTACACATGATCTTAGCTCAGAGAGCCGAGAAGCGATAACCAAGAGACGCACTATGTCCAATACCACATTGAAACTACCCAAACGGAACCCGCATGCTCATTTGCAAAAACACGATCAACAATTGCCACCTAGCAAGTATCTACGTGAAACGAGTCTATCTGTTTCCCATTTCTACTCACCGTGCAAATATTCTTTCAAATCCCAATCATCCAGTGATCACTGGTGAATAAGCAGACACATTAACGTGCATAGAACGAGGTCAGATTGTGTGCCAAACATACTACTCTTATCTCCGATCATTTATATCTTCCCGTCTCTCACTCTCTCCACCTATCTATCTCCCCCTACCATAGACAGGAATGGTGAACCGGTGTCTTATTACGTACTCGTGCGAAGACCCATGTGTGTTTGATGCCTCGTACTATTCTAGATCTTCTAGAAAGTGCAAGGGACTACCACGGTCATGGTCAGCCCACACACGCCAAGCATGGACCCACGTGTTTGTGGATTTCCCACTATGGACCAAATACTTCTATTGTTTCCATCAGTGGGCCAATCCTCGAGGTAATGCAATACGAGGCCGACCCGTGGACGGGGTTGAGCAAGCTCACAGCACCCGTCCGGTGTAGAAAAATACAGGTAATTTCATTGGTCTCAATTTAGAGACCGTTGCAGAAATTACACTGCAAAGAACAGATACTACACATGATCTTAGCTCAGAGAGCCGAGAAGCGATAACCAAGAGACGCACTATGTCCAATACCACATTGAAACTACCCAAACGGAACCCGCATGCTCATTTGCAAAAACACGATCAACAATTGCCACCTAGCAAGTATCTACGTGAAACGAGTCTATCTGTTTCCCATTTCTACTCACCGTGCAAATATTCTTTCAAATCCCAATCATCCAGTGATCACTGGTGAATAAGCAGACACATTAACGTGCATAGAACGAGGTCAGATTGTGTGCCAAACATACTACTCTTATCTCCGATCATTTATATCTTCCCGTCTCTCACTCTCTCCACCTATCTATCTCCCCCTACCATAGACAGGAATGGTGAACCGGTGTCTTATTACGTACTCGTGCGAAGACCCATGTGTGTTTGATGCCTCGTACTATTCTAGATCTTCTAGAAAGTGCAAGGGACTACCACGGTCATGGTCAGCCCACACACGCCAAGCATGGACCCACGTGTTTGTGGATTTCCCACTATGGACCAAATACTTCTATTGTTTCCATCAGTGGGCCAATCCTCGAGGTAATGCAATACGAGGCCGACCCGTGGACGGGGTTGAGCAAGCTCACAGCACCCGTCCGGTGTAGAAAAATACAGGTAATTTCATTGGTCTCAATTTAGAGACCGTTGCAGAAATTACACTGCAAAGAACAGATACTACACATGATCTTAGCTCAGAGAGCCGAGAAGCGATAACCAAGAGACGCACTATGTCCAATACCACATTGAAACTACCCAAACGGAACCCGCATGCTCATTTGCAAAAACACGATCAACAATTGCCACCTAGCAAGTATCTACGTGAAACGAGTCTATCTGTTTCCCATTTCTACTCACCGTGCAAATATTCTTTCAAATCCCAATCATCCAGTGATCACTGGTGAATAAGCAGACACATTAACGTGCATAGAACGAGGTCAGATTGTGTGCCAAACATACTACTCTTATCTCCGATCATTTATATCTTCCCGTCTCTCACTCTCTCCACCTATCTATCTCCCCCTACCATAGACAGGAATGGTGAACCGGTGTCTTATTACGTACTCGTGCGAAGACCCATGTGTGTTTGATGCCTCGTACTATTCTAGATCTTCTAGAAAGTGCAAGGGACTACCACGGTCATGGTCAGCCCACACACGCCAAGCATGGACCCACGTGTTTGTGGATTTCCCACTATGGACCAAATACTTCTATTGTTTCCATCAGTGGGCCAATCCTCGAGGTAATGCAATACGAGGCCGACCCGTGGACGGGGTTGAGCAAGCTCACAGCACCCGTCCGGTGTAGAAAAATACAGGTAATTTCATTGGTCTCAATTTAGAGACCGTTGCAGAAATTACACTGCAAAGAACAGATACTACACATGATCTTAGCTCAGAGAGCCGAGAAGCGATAACCAAGAGACGCACTATGTCCAATACCACATTGAAACTACCCAAACGGAACCCGCATGCTCATTTGCAAAAACACGATCAACAATTGCCACCTAGCAAGTATCTACGTGAAACGAGTCTATCTGTTTCCCATTTCTACTCACCGTGCAAATATTCTTTCAAATCCCAATCATCCAGTGATCACTGGTGAATAAGCAGACACATTAACGTGCATAGAACGAGGTCAGATTGTGTGCCAAACATACTACTCTTATCTCCGATCATTTATATCTTCCCGTCTCTCACTCTCTCCACCTATCTATCTCCCCCTACCATAGACAGGAATGGTGAACCGGTGTCTTATTACGTACTCGTGCGAAGACCCATGTGTGTTTGATGCCTCGTACTATTCTAGATCTTCTAGAAAGTGCAAGGGACTACCACGGTCATGGTCAGCCCACACACGCCAAGCATGGACCCACGTGTTTGTGGATTTCCCACTATGGACCAAATACTTCTATTGTTTCCATCAGTGGGCCAATCCTCGAGGTAATGCAATACGAGGCCGACCCGTGGACGGGGTTGAGCAAGCTCACAGCACCCGTCCGGTGTAGAAAAATACAGGTAATTTCATTGGTCTCAATTTAGAGACCGTTGCAGAAATTACACTGCAAAGAACAGATACTACACATGATCTTAGCTCAGAGAGCCGAGAAGCGATAACCAAGAGACGCACTATGTCCAATACCACATTGAAACTACCCAAACGGAACCCGCATGCTCATTTGCAAAAACACGATCAACAATTGCCACCTAGCAAGTATCTACGTGAAACGAGTCTATCTGTTTCCCATTTCTACTCACCGTGCAAATATTCTTTCAAATCCCAATCATCCAGTGATCACTGGTGAATAAGCAGACACATTAACGTGCATAGAACGAGGTCAGATTGTGTGCCAAACATACTACTCTTATCTCCGATCATTTATATCTTCCCGTCTCTCACTCTCTCCACCTATCTATCTCCCCCTACCATAGACAGGAATGGTGAACCGGTGTCTTATTACGTACTCGTGCGAAGACCCATGTGTGTTTGATGCCTCGTACTATTCTAGATCTTCTAGAAAGTGCAAGGGACTACCACGGTCATGGTCAGCCCACACACGCCAAGCATGGACCCACGTGTTTGTGGATTTCCCACTATGGACCAAATACTTCTATTGTTTCCATCAGTGGGCCAATCCTCGAGGTAATGCAATACGAGGCCGACCCGTGGACGGGGTTGAGCAAGCTCACAGCACCCGTCCGGTGTAGAAAAATACAGGTAATTTCATTGGTCTCAATTTAGAGACCGTTGCAGAAATTACACTGCAAAGAACAGATACTACACATGATCTTAGCTCAGAGAGCCGAGAAGCGATAACCAAGAGACGCACTATGTCCAATACCACATTGAAACTACCCAAACGGAACCCGCATGCTCATTTGCAAAAACACGATCAACAATTGCCACCTAGCAAGTATCTACGTGAAACGAGTCTATCTGTTTCCCATTTCTACTCACCGTGCAAATATTCTTTCAAATCCCAATCATCCAGTGATCACTGGTGAATAAGCAGACACATTAACGTGCATAGAACGAGGTCAGATTGTGTGCCAAACATACTACTCTTATCTCCGATCATTTATATCTTCCCGTCTCTCACTCTCTCCACCTATCTATCTCCCCCTACCATAGACAGGAATGGTGAACCGGTGTCTTATTACGTACTCGTGCGAAGACCCATGTGTGTTTGATGCCTCGTACTATTCTAGATCTTCTAGAAAGTGCAAGGGACTACCACGGTCATGGTCAGCCCACACACGCCAAGCATGGACCCACGTGTTTGTGGATTTCCCACTATGGACCAAATACTTCTATTGTTTCCATCAGTGGGCCAATCCTCGAGGTAATGCAATACGAGGCCGACCCGTGGACGGGGTTGAGCAAGCTCACAGCACCCGTCCGGTGTAGAAAAATACAGGTAATTTCATTGGTCTCAATTTAGAGACCGTTGCAGAAATTACACTGCAAAGAACAGATACTACACATGATCTTAGCTCAGAGAGCCGAGAAGCGATAACCAAGAGACGCACTATGTCCAATACCACATTGAAACTACCCAAACGGAACCCGCATGCTCATTTGCAAAAACACGATCAACAATTGCCACCTAGCAAGTATCTACGTGAAACGAGTCTATCTGTTTCCCATTTCTACTCACCGTGCAAATATTCTTTCAAATCCCAATCATCCAGTGATCACTGGTGAATAAGCAGACACATTAACGTGCATAGAACGAGGTCAGATTGTGTGCCAAACATACTACTCTTATCTCCGATCATTTATATCTTCCCGTCTCTCACTCTCTCCACCTATCTATCTCCCCCTACCATAGACAGGAATGGTGAACCGGTGTCTTATTACGTACTCGTGCGAAGACCCATGTGTGTTTGATGCCTCGTACTATTCTAGATCTTCTAGAAAGTGCAAGGGACTACCACGGTCATGGTCAGCCCACACACGCCAAGCATGGACCCACGTGTTTGTGGATTTCCCACTATGGACCAAATACTTCTATTGTTTCCATCAGTGGGCCAATCCTCGAGGTAATGCAATACGAGGCCGACCCGTGGACGGGGTTGAGCAAGCTCACAGCACCCGTCCGGTGTAGAAAAATACAGGTAATTTCATTGGTCTCAATTTAGAGACCGTTGCAGAAATTACACTGCAAAGAACAGATACTACACATGATCTTAGCTCAGAGAGCCGAGAAGCGATAACCAAGAGACGCACTATGTCCAATACCACATTGAAACTACCCAAACGGAACCCGCATGCTCATTTGCAAAAACACGATCAACAATTGCCACCTAGCAAGTATCTACGTGAAACGAGTCTATCTGTTTCCCATTTCTACTCACCGTGCAAATATTCTTTCAAATCCCAATCATCCAGTGATCACTGGTGAATAAGCAGACACATTAACGTGCATAGAACGAGGTCAGATTGTGTGCCAAACATACTACTCTTATCTCCGATCATTTATATCTTCCCGTCTCTCACTCTCTCCACCTATCTATCTCCCCCTACCATAGACAGGAATGGTGAACCGGTGTCTTATTACGTACTCGTGCGAAGACCCATGTGTGTTTGATGCCTCGTACTATTCTAGATCTTCTAGAAAGTGCAAGGGACTACCACGGTCATGGTCAGCCCACACACGCCAAGCATGGACCCACGTGTTTGTGGATTTCCCACTATGGACCAAATACTTCTATTGTTTCCATCAGTGGGCCAATCCTCGAGGTAATGCAATACGAGGCCGACCCGTGGACGGGGTTGAGCAAGCTCACAGCACCCGTCCGGTGTAGAAAAATACAGGTAATTTCATTGGTCTCAATTTAGAGACCGTTGCAGAAATTACACTGCAAAGAACAGATACTACACATGATCTTAGCTCAGAGAGC
The DNA here is from genome assembly GCA_948099385.1 of Fasciola hepatica. NCBI lineage: Eukaryota > Metazoa > Platyhelminthes > Trematoda > Plagiorchiida > Fasciolidae > Fasciola > Fasciola hepatica. The sequence continues at coordinate 16,784 of CANUEZ040000643.1, read as the reverse complement.
CGAGAAGCGATAACCAAGAGACGCACTATGTCCAATACCACATTGAAACTACCCAAACGGAACCCGCATGCTCATTTGCAAAAACACGATCAACAATTGCCACCTAGCAAGTATCTACGTGAAACGAGTCTATCTGTTTCCCATTTCTACTCACCGTGCAAATATTCTTTCAAATCCCAATCATCCAGTGATCACTGGTGAATAAGCAGACACATTAACGTGCATAGAACGAGGTCAGATTGTGTGCCAAACATACTACTCTTATCTCCGATCATTTATATCTTCCCGTCTCTCACTCTCTCCACCTATCTATCTCCCCCTACCATAGACAGGAATGGTGAACCGGTGTCTTATTACGTACTCGTGCGAAGACCCATGTGTGTTTGATGCCTCGTACTATTCTAGATCTTCTAGAAAGTGCAAGGGACTACCACGGTCATGGTCAGCCCACACACGCCAAGCATGGACCCACGTGTTTGTGGATTTCCCACTATGGACCAAATACTTCTATTGTTTCCATCAGTGGGCCAATCCTCGAGGTAATGCAATACGAGGCCGACCCGTGGACGGGGTTGAGCAAGCTCACAGCACCCGTCCGGTGTAGAAAAATACAGGTAATTTCATTGGTCTCAATTTAGAGACCGTTGCAGAAATTACACTGCAAAGAACAGATACTACACATGATCTTAGCTCAGAGAGCCGAGAAGCGATAACCAAGAGACGCACTATGTCCAATACCACATTGAAACTACCCAAACGGAACCCGCATGCTCATTTGCAAAAACACGATCAACAATTGCCACCTAGCAAGTATCTACGTGAAACGAGTCTATCTGTTTCCCATTTCTACTCACCGTGCAAATATTCTTTCAAATCCCAATCATCCAGTGATCACTGGTGAATAAGCAGACACATTAACGTGCATAGAACGAGGTCAGATTGTGTGCCAAACATACTACTCTTATCTCCGATCATTTATATCTTCCCGTCTCTCACTCTCTCCACCTATCTATCTCCCCCTACCATAGACAGGAATGGTGAACCGGTGTCTTATTACGTACTCGTGCGAAGACCCATGTGTGTTTGATGCCTCGTACTATTCTAGATCTTCTAGAAAGTGCAAGGGACTACCACGGTCATGGTCAGCCCACACACGCCAAGCATGGACCCACGTGTTTGTGGATTTCCCACTATGGACCAAATACTTCTATTGTTTCCATCAGTGGGCCAATCCTCGAGGTAATGCAATACGAGGCCGACCCGTGGACGGGGTTGAGCAAGCTCACAGCACCCGTCCGGTGTAGAAAAATACAGGTAATTTCATTGGTCTCAATTTAGAGACCGTTGCAGAAATTACACTGCAAAGAACAGATACTACACATGATCTTAGCTCAGAGAGCCGAGAAGCGATAACCAAGAGACGCACTATGTCCAATACCACATTGAAACTACCCAAACGGAACCCGCATGCTCATTTGCAAAAACACGATCAACAATTGCCACCTAGCAAGTATCTACGTGAAACGAGTCTATCTGTTTCCCATTTCTACTCACCGTGCAAATATTCTTTCAAATCCCAATCATCCAGTGATCACTGGTGAATAAGCAGACACATTAACGTGCATAGAACGAGGTCAGATTGTGTGCCAAACATACTACTCTTATCTCCGATCATTTATATCTTCCCGTCTCTCACTCTCTCCACCTATCTATCTCCCCCTACCATAGACAGGAATGGTGAACCGGTGTCTTATTACGTACTCGTGCGAAGACCCATGTGTGTTTGATGCCTCGTACTATTCTAGATCTTCTAGAAAGTGCAAGGGACTACCACGGTCATGGTCAGCCCACACACGCCAAGCATGGACCCACGTGTTTGTGGATTTCCCACTATGGACCAAATACTTCTATTGTTTCCATCAGTGGGCCAATCCTCGAGGTAATGCAATACGAGGCCGACCCGTGGACGGGGTTGAGCAAGCTCACAGCACCCGTCCGGTGTAGAAAAATACAGGTAATTTCATTGGTCTCAATTTAGAGACCGTTGCAGAAATTACACTGCAAAGAACAGATACTACACATGATCTTAGCTCAGAGAGCCGAGAAGCGATAACCAAGAGACGCACTATGTCCAATACCACATTGAAACTACCCAAACGGAACCCGCATGCTCATTTGCAAAAACACGATCAACAATTGCCACCTAGCAAGTATCTACGTGAAACGAGTCTATCTGTTTCCCATTTCTACTCACCGTGCAAATATTCTTTCAAATCCCAATCATCCAGTGATCACTGGTGAATAAGCAGACACATTAACGTGCATAGAACGAGGTCAGATTGTGTGCCAAACATACTACTCTTATCTCCGATCATTTATATCTTCCCGTCTCTCACTCTCTCCACCTATCTATCTCCCCCTACCATAGACAGGAATGGTGAACCGGTGTCTTATTACGTACTCGTGCGAAGACCCATGTGTGTTTGATGCCTCGTACTATTCTAGATCTTCTAGAAAGTGCAAGGGACTACCACGGTCATGGTCAGCCCACACACGCCAAGCATGGACCCACGTGTTTGTGGATTTCCCACTATGGACCAAATACTTCTATTGTTTCCATCAGTGGGCCAATCCTCGAGGTAATGCAATACGAGGCCGACCCGTGGACGGGGTTGAGCAAGCTCACAGCACCCGTCCGGTGTAGAAAAATACAGGTAATTTCATTGGTCTCAATTTAGAGACCGTTGCAGAAATTACACTGCAAAGAACAGATACTACACATGATCTTAGCTCAGAGAGCCGAGAAGCGATAACCAAGAGACGCACTATGTCCAATACCACATTGAAACTACCCAAACGGAACCCGCATGCTCATTTGCAAAAACACGATCAACAATTGCCACCTAGCAAGTATCTACGTGAAACGAGTCTATCTGTTTCCCATTTCTACTCACCGTGCAAATATTCTTTCAAATCCCAATCATCCAGTGATCACTGGTGAATAAGCAGACACATTAACGTGCATAGAACGAGGTCAGATTGTGTGCCAAACATACTACTCTTATCTCCGATCATTTATATCTTCCCGTCTCTCACTCTCTCCACCTATCTATCTCCCCCTACCATAGACAGGAATGGTGAACCGGTGTCTTATTACGTACTCGTGCGAAGACCCATGTGTGTTTGATGCCTCGTACTATTCTAGATCTTCTAGAAAGTGCAAGGGACTACCACGGTCATGGTCAGCCCACACGCCAAGCATGGACCCACGTGTTTGTGGATTTCCCACTATGGACCAAATACTTCTATTGTTTCCATCAGTGGGCCAATCCTCGAGGTAATGCAATACGAGGCCGACCCGTGGACGGGGTTGAGCAAGCTCACAGCACCCGTCCGGTGTAGAAAAATACAGGTAATTTCATTGGTCTCAATTTAGAGACCGTTGCAGAAATTACACTGCAAAGAACAGATACTACACATGATCTTAGCTCAGAGAGCCGAGAAGCGATAACCAAGAGACGCACTATGTCCAATACCACATTGAAACTACCCAAACGGAACCCGCATGCTCATTTGCAAAAACACGATCAACAATTGCCACCTAGCAAGTATCTACGTGAAACGAGTCTATCTGTTTCCCATTTCTACTCACCGTGCAAATATTCTTTCAAATCCCAATCATCCAGTGATCACTGGTGAATAAGCAGACACATTAACGTGCATAGAACGAGGTCAGATTGTGTGCCAAACATACTACTCTTATCTCCGATCATTTATATCTTCCCGTCTCTCACTCTCTCCACCTATCTATCTCCCCCTACCATAGACAGGAATGGTGAACCGGTGTCTTATTACGTACTCGTGCGAAGACCCATGTGTGTTTGATGCCTCGTACTATTCTAGATCTTCTAGAAAGTGCAAGGGACTACCACGGTCATGGTCAGCCCACACACGCCAAGCATGGACCCACGTGTTTGTGGATTTCCCACTATGGACCAAATACTTCTATTGTTTCCATCAGTGGGCCAATCCTCGAGGTAATGCAATACGAGGCCGACCCGTGGACGGGGTTGAGCAAGCTCACAGCACCCGTCCGGTGTAGAAAAATACAGGTAATTTCATTGGTCTCAATTTAGAGACCGTTGCAGAAATTACACTGCAAAGAACAGATACTACACATGATCTTAGCTCAGAGAGCCGAGAAGCGATAACCAAGAGACGCACTATGTCCAATACCACATTGAAACTACCCAAACGGAACCCGCATGCTCATTTGCAAAAACACGATCAACAATTGCCACCTAGCAAGTATCTACGTGAAACGAGTCTATCTGTTTCCCATTTCTACTCACCGTGCAAATATTCTTTCAAATCCCAATCATCCAGTGATCACTGGTGAATAAGCAGACACATTAACGTGCATAGAACGAGGTCAGATTGTGTGCCAAACATACTACTCTTATCTCCGATCATTTATATCTTCCCGTCTCTCACTCTCTCCACCTATCTATCTCCCCCTACCATAGACAGGAATGGTGAACCGGTGTCTTATTACGTACTCGTGCGAAGACCCATGTGTGTTTGATGCCTCGTACTATTCTAGATCTTCTAGAAAGTGCAAGGGACTACCACGGTCATGGTCAGCCCACACACGCCAAGCATGGACCCACGTGTTTGTGGATTTCCCACTATGGACCAAATACTTCTATTGTTTCCATCAGTGGGCCAATCCTCGAGGTAATGCAATACGAGGCCGACCCGTGGACGGGGTTGAGCAAGCTCACAGCACCCGTCCGGTGTAGAAAAATACAGGTAATTTCATTGGTCTCAATTTAGAGACCGTTGCAGAAATTACACTGCAAAGAACAGATACTACACATGATCTTAGCTCAGAGAGCCGAGAAGCGATAACCAAGAGACGCACTATGTCCAATACCACATTGAAACTACCCAAACGGAACCCGCATGCTCATTTGCAAAAACACGATCAACAATTGCCACCTAGCAAGTATCTACGTGAAACGAGTCTATCTGTTTCCCATTTCTACTCACCGTGCAAATATTCTTTCAAATCCCAATCATCCAGTGATCACTGGTGAATAAGCAGACACATTAACGTGCATAGAACGAGGTCAGATTGTGTGCCAAACATACTACTCTTATCTCCGATCATTTATATCTTCCCGTCTCTCACTCTCTCCACCTATCTATCTCCCCCTACCATAGACAGGAATGGTGAACCGGTGTCTTATTACGTACTCGTGCGAAGACCCATGTGTGTTTGATGCCTCGTACTATTCTAGATCTTCTAGAAAGTGCAAGGGACTACCACGGTCATGGTCAGCCCACACACGCCAAGCATGGACCCACGTGTTTGTGGATTTCCCACTATGGACCAAATACTTCTATTGTTTCCATCAGTGGGCCAATCCTCGAGGTAATGCAATACGAGGCCGACCCGTGGACGGGGTTGAGCAAGCTCACAGCACCCGTCCGGTGTAGAAAAATACAGGTAATTTCATTGGTCTCAATTTAGAGACCGTTGCAGAAATTACACTGCAAAGAACAGATACTACACATGATCTTAGCTCAGAGAGCCGAGAAGCGATAACCAAGAGACGCACTATGTCCAATACCACATTGAAACTACCCAAACGGAACCCGCATGCTCATTTGCAAAAACACGATCAACAATTGCCACCTAGCAAGTATCTACGTGAAACGAGTCTATCTGTTTCCCATTTCTACTCACCGTGCAAATATTCTTTCAAATCCCAATCATCCAGTGATCACTGGTGAATAAGCAGACACATTAACGTGCATAGAACGAGGTCAGATTGTGTGCCAAACATACTACTCTTATCTCCGATCATTTATATCTTCCCGTCTCTCACTCTCTCCACCTATCTATCTCCCCCTACCATAGACAGGAATGGTGAACCGGTGTCTTATTACGTACTCGTGCGAAGACCCATGTGTGTTTGATGCCTCGTACTATTCTAGATCTTCTAGAAAGTGCAAGGGACTACCACGGTCATGGTCAGCCCACACACGCCAAGCATGGACCCACGTGTTTGTGGATTTCCCACTATGGACCAAATACTTCTATTGTTTCCATCAGTGGGCCAATCCTCGAGGTAATGCAATACGAGGCCGACCCGTGGACGGGGTTGAGCAAGCTCACAGCACCCGTCCGGTGTAGAAAAATACAGGTAATTTCATTGGTCTCAATTTAGAGACCGTTGCAGAAATTACACTGCAAAGAACAGATACTACACATGATCTTAGCTCAGAGAGCCGAGAAGCGATAACCAAGAGACGCACTATGTCCAATACCACATTGAAACTACCCAAACGGAACCCGCATGCTCATTTGCAAAAACACGATCAACAATTGCCACCTAGCAAGTATCTACGTGAAACGAGTCTATCTGTTTCCCATTTCTACTCACCGTGCAAATATTCTTTCAAATCCCAATCATCCAGTGATCACTGGTGAATAAGCAGACACATTAACGTGCATAGAACGAGGTCAGATTGTGTGCCAAACATACTACTCTTATCTCCGATCATTTATATCTTCCCGTCTCTCACTCTCTCCACCTATCTATCTCCCCCTACCATAGACAGGAATGGTGAACCGGTGTCTTATTACGTACTCGTGCGAAGACCCATGTGTGTTTGATGCCTCGTACTATTCTAGATCTTCTAGAAAGTGCAAGGGACTACCACGGTCATGGTCAGCCCACACACGCCAAGCATGGACCCACGTGTTTGTGGATTTCCCACTATGGACCAAATACTTCTATTGTTTCCATCAGTGGGCCAATCCTCGAGGTAATGCAATACGAGGCCGACCCGTGGACGGGGTTGAGCAAGCTCACAGCACCCGTCCGGTGTAGAAAAATACAGGTAATTTCATTGGTCTCAATTTAGAGACCGTTGCAGAAATTACACTGCAAAGAACAGATACTACACATGATCTTAGCTCAGAGAGCCGAGAAGCGATAACCAAGAGACGCACTATGTCCAATACCACATTGAAACTACCCAAACGGAACCCGCATGCTCATTTGCAAAAACACGATCAACAATTGCCACCTAGCAAGTATCTACGTGAAACGAGTCTATCTGTTTCCCATTTCTACTCACCGTGCAAATATTCTTTCAAATCCCAATCATCCAGTGATCACTGGTGAATAAGCAGACACATTAACGTGCATAGAACGAGGTCAGATTGTGTGCCAAACATACTACTCTTATCTCCGATCATTTATATCTTCCCGTCTCTCACTCTCTCCACCTATCTATCTCCCCCTACCATAGACAGGAATGGTGAACCGGTGTCTTATTACGTACTCGTGCGAAGACCCATGTGTGTTTGATGCCTCGTACTATTCTAGATCTTCTAGAAAGTGCAAGGGACTACCACGGTCATGGTCAGCCCACACACGCCAAGCATGGACCCACGTGTTTGTGGATTTCCCACTATGGACCAAATACTTCTATTGTTTCCATCAGTGGGCCAATCCTCGAGGTAATGCAATACGAGGCCGACCCGTGGACGGGGTTGAGCAAGCTCACAGCACCCGTCCGGTGTAGAAAAATACAGGTAATTTCATTGGTCTCAATTTAGAGACCGTTGCAGAAATTACACTGCAAAGAACAGATACTACACATGATCTTAGCTCAGAGAGCCGAGAAGCGATAACCAAGAGACGCACTATGTCCAATACCACATTGAAACTACCCAAACGGAACCCGCATGCTCATTTGCAAAAACACGATCAACAATTGCCACCTAGCAAGTATCTACGTGAAACGAGTCTATCTGTTTCCCATTTCTACTCACCGTGCAAATATTCTTTCAAATCCCAATCATCCAGTGATCACTGGTGAATAAGCAGACACATTAACGTGCATAGAACGAGGTCAGATTGTGTGCCAAACATACTACTCTTATCTCCGATCATTTATATCTTCCCGTCTCTCACTCTCTCCACCTATCTATCTCCCCCTACCATAGACAGGAATGGTGAACCGGTGTCTTATTACGTACTCGTGCGAAGACCCATGTGTGTTTGATGCCTCGTACTATTCTAGATCTTCTAGAAAGTGCAAGGGACTACCACGGTCATGGTCAGCCCACACACGCCAAGCATGGACCCACGTGTTTGTGGATTTCCCACTATGGACCAAATACTTCTATTGTTTCCATCAGTGGGCCAATCCTCGAGGTAATGCAATACGAGGCCGACCCGTGGACGGGGTTGAGCAAGCTCACAGCACCCGTCCGGTGTAGAAAAATACAGGTAATTTCATTGGTCTCAATTTAGAGACCGTTGCAGAAATTACACTGCAAAGAACAGATACTACACATGATCTTAGCTCAGAGAGCCGAGAAGCGATAACCAAGAGACGCACTATGTCCAATACCACATTGAAACTACCCAAACGGAACCCGCATGCTCATTTGCAAAAACACGATCAACAATTGCCACCTAGCAAGTATCTACGTGAAACGAGTCTATCTGTTTCCCATTTCTACTCACCGTGCAAATATTCTTTCAAATCCCAATCATCCAGTGATCACTGGTGAATAAGCAGACACATTAACGTGCATAGAACGAGGTCAGATTGTGTGCCAAACATACTACTCTTATCTCCGATCATTTATATCTTCCCGTCTCTCACTCTCTCCACCTATCTATCTCCCCCTACCATAGACAGGAATGGTGAACCGGTGTCTTATTACGTACTCGTGCGAAGACCCATGTGTGTTTGATGCCTCGTACTATTCTAGATCTTCTAGAAAGTGCAAGGGACTACCACGGTCATGGTCAGCCCACACACGCCAAGCATGGACCCACGTGTTTGTGGATTTCCCACTATGGACCAAATACTTCTATTGTTTCCATCAGTGGGCCAATCCTCGAGGTAATGCAATACGAGGCCGACCCGTGGACGGGGTTGAGCAAGCTCACAGCACCCGTCCGGTGTAGAAAAATACAGGTAATTTCATTGGTCTCAATTTAGAGACCGTTGCAGAAATTACACTGCAAAGAACAGATACTACACATGATCTTAGCTCAGAGAGCCGAGAAGCGATAACCAAGAGACGCACTATGTCCAATACCACATTGAAACTACCCAAACGGAACCCGCATGCTCATTTGCAAAAACACGATCAACAATTGCCACCTAGCAAGTATCTACGTGAAACGAGTCTATCTGTTTCCCATTTCTACTCACCGTGCAAATATTCTTTCAAATCCCAATCATCCAGTGATCACTGGTGAATAAGCAGACACATTAACGTGCATAGAACGAGGTCAGATTGTGTGCCAAACATACTACTCTTATCTCCGATCATTTATATCTTCCCGTCTCTCACTCTCTCCACCTATCTATCTCCCCCTACCATAGACAGGAATGGTGAACCGGTGTCTTATTACGTACTCGTGCGAAGACCCATGTGTGTTTGATGCCTCGTACTATTCTAGATCTTCTAGAAAGTGCAAGGGACTACCACGGTCATGGTCAGCCCACACACGCCAAGCATGGACCCACGTGTTTGTGGATTTCCCACTATGGACCAAATACTTCTATTGTTTCCATCAGTGGGCCAATCCTCGAGGTAATGCAATACGAGGCCGACCCGTGGACGGGGTTGAGCAAGCTCACAGCACCCGTCCGGTGTAGAAAAATACAGGTAATTTCATTGGTCTCAATTTAGAGACCGTTGCAGAAATTACACTGCAAAGAACAGATACTACACATGATCTTAGCTCAGAGAGCCGAGAAGCGATAACCAAGAGACGCACTATGTCCAATACCACATTGAAACTACCCAAACGGAACCCGCATGCTCATTTGCAAAAACACGATCAACAATTGCCACCTAGCAAGTATCTACGTGAAACGAGTCTATCTGTTTCCCATTTCTACTCACCGTGCAAATATTCTTTCAAATCCCAATCATCCAGTGATCACTGGTGAATAAGCAGACACATTAACGTGCATAGAACGAGGTCAGATTGTGTGCCAAACATACTACTCTTATCTCCGATCATTTATATCTTCCCGTCTCTCACTCTCTCCACCTATCTATCTCCCCCTACCATAGACAGGAATGGTGAACCGGTGTCTTATTACGTACTCGTGCGAAGACCCATGTGTGTTTGATGCCTCGTACTATTCTAGATCTTCTAGAAAGTGCAAGGGACTACCACGGTCATGGTCAGCCCACACACGCCAAGCATGGACCCACGTGTTTGTGGATTTCCCACTATGGACCAAATACTTCTATTGTTTCCATCAGTGGGCCAATCCTCGAGGTAATGCAATACGAGGCCGACCCGTGGACGGGGTTGAGCAAGCTCACAGCACCCGTCCGGTGTAGAAAAATACAGGTAATTTCATTGGTCTCAATTTAGAGACCGTTGCAGAAATTACACTGCAAAGAACAGATACTACACATGATCTTAGCTCAGAGAGCCGAGAAGCGATAACCAAGAGACGCACTATGTCCAATACCACATTGAAACTACCCAAACGGAACCCGCATGCTCATTTGCAAAAACACGATCAACAATTGCCACCTAGCAAGTATCTACGTGAAACGAGTCTATCTGTTTCCCATTTCTACTCACCGTGCAAATATTCTTTCAAATCCCAATCATCCAGTGATCACTGGTGAATAAGCAGACACATTAACGTGCATAGAACGAGGTCAGATTGTGTGCCAAACATACTACTCTTATCTCCGATCATTTATATCTTCCCGTCTCTCACTCTCTCCACCTATCTATCTCCCCCTACCATAGACAGGAATGGTGAACCGGTGTCTTATTACGTACTCGTGCGAAGACCCATGTGTGTTTGATGCCTCGTACTATTCTAGATCTTCTAGAAAGTGCAAGGGACTACCACGGTCATGGTCAGCCCACACACGCCAAGCATGGACCCACGTGTTTGTGGATTTCCCACTATGGACCAAATACTTCTATTGTTTCCATCAGTGGGCCAATCCTCGAGGTAATGCAATACGAGGCCGACCCGTGGACGGGGTTGAGCAAGCTCACAGCACCCGTCCGGTGTAGAAAAATACAGGTAATTTCATTGGTCTCAATTTAGAGACCGTTGCAGAAATTACACTGCAAAGAACAGATACTACACATGATCTTAGCTCAGAGAGCCGAGAAGCGATAACCAAGAGACGCACTATGTCCAATACCACATTGAAACTACCCAAACGGAACCCGCATGCTCATTTGCAAAAACACGATCAACAATTGCCACCTAGCAAGTATCTACGTGAAACGAGTCTATCTGTTTCCCATTTCTACTCACCGTGCAAATATTCTTTCAAATCCCAATCATCCAGTGATCACTGGTGAATAAGCAGACACATTAACGTGCATAGAACGAGGTCAGATTGTGTGCCAAACATACTACTCTTATCTCCGATCATTTATATCTTCCCGTCTCTCACTCTCTCCACCTATCTATCTCCCCCTACCATAGACAGGAATGGTGAACCGGTGTCTTATTACGTACTCGTGCGAAGACCCATGTGTGTTTGATGCCTCGTACTATTCTAGATCTTCTAGAAAGTGCAAGGGACTACCACGGTCATGGTCAGCCCACACACGCCAAGCATGGACCCACGTGTTTGTGGATTTCCCACTATGGACCAAATACTTCTATTGTTTCCATCAGTGGGCCAATCCTCGAGGTAATGCAATACGAGGCCGACCCGTGGACGGGGTTGAGCAAGCTCACAGCACCCGTCCGGTGTAGAAAAATACAGGTAATTTCATTGGTCTCAATTTAGAGACCGTTGCAGAAATTACACTGCAAAGAACAGATACTACACATGATCTTAGCTCAGAGAGCCGAGAAGCGATAACCAAGAGACGCACTATGTCCAATACCACATTGAAACTACCCAAACGGAACCCGCATGCTCATTTGCAAAAACACGATCAACAATTGCCACCTAGCAAGTATCTACGTGAAACGAGTCTATCTGTTTCCCATTTCTACTCACCGTGCAAATATTCTTTCAAATCCCAATCATCCAGTGATCACTGGTGAATAAGCAGACACATTAACGTGCATAGAACGAGGTCAGATTGTGTGCCAAACATACTACTCTTATCTCCGATCATTTATATCTTCCCGTCTCTCACTCTCTCCACCTATCTATCTCCCCCTACCATAGACAGAATGGTGAACCGGTGTCTTATTACGTACTCGTGCGAAGACCCATGTGTGTTTGATGCCTCGTACTATTCTAGATCTTCTAGAAAGTGCAAGGGACTACCACGGTCATGGTCAGCCCACACACGCCAAGCATGGACCCACGTGTTTGTGGATTTCCCACTATGGACCAAATACTTCTATTGTTTCCATCAGTGGGCCAATCCTCGAGGTAATGCAATACGAGGCCGACCCGTGGACGGGGTTGAGCAAGCTCACAGCACCCGTCCGGTGTAGAAAAATACAGGTAATTTCATTGGTCTCAATTTAGAGACCGTTGCAGAAATTACACTGCAAAGAACAGATACTACACATGATCTTAGCTCAGAGAGCCGAGAAGCGATAACCAAGAGACGCACTATGTCCAATACCACATTGAAACTACCCAAACGGAACCCGCATGCTCATTTGCAAAAACACGATCAACAATTGCCACCTAGCAAGTATCTACGTGAAACGAGTCTATCTGTTTCCCATTTCTACTCACCGTGCAAATATTCTTTCAAATCCCAATCATCCAGTGATCACTGGTGAATAAGCAGACACATTAACGTGCATAGAACGAGGTCAGATTGTGTGCCAAACATACTACTCTTATCTCCGATCATTTATATCTTCCCGTCTCTCACTCTCTCCACCTATCTATCTCCCCCTACCATAGACAGGAATGGTGAACCGGTGTCTTATTACGTACTCGTGCGAAGACCCATGTGTGTTTGATGCCTCGTACTATTCTAGATCTTCTAGAAAGTGCAAGGGACTACCACGGTCATGGTCAGCCCACACACGCCAAGCATGGACCCACGTGTTTGTGGATTTCCCACTATGGACCAAATACTTCTATTGTTTCCATCAGTGGGCCAATCCTCGAGGTAATGCAATACGAGGCCGACCCGTGGACGGGGTTGAGCAAGCTCACAGCACCCGTCCGGTGTAGAAAAATACAGGTAATTTCATTGGTCTCAATTTAGAGACCGTTGCAGAAATTACACTGCAAAGAACAGATACTACACATGATCTTAGCTCAGAGAGCCGAGAAGCGATAACCAAGAGACGCACTATGTCCAATACCACATTGAAACTACCCAAACGGAACCCGCATGCTCATTTGCAAAAACACGATCAACAATTGCCACCTAGCAAGTATCTACGTGAAACGAGTCTATCTGTTTCCCATTTCTACTCACCGTGCAAATATTCTTTCAAATCCCAATCATCCAGTGATCACTGGTGAATAAGCAGACACATTAACGTGCATAGAACGAGGTCAGATTGTGTGCCAAACATACTACTCTTATCTCCGATCATTTATATCTTCCCGTCTCTCACTCTCTCCACCTATCTATCTCCCCCTACCATAGACAGGAATGGTGAACCGGTGTCTTATTACGTACTCGTGCGAAGACCCATGTGTGTTTGATGCCTCGTACTATTCTAGATCTTCTAGAAAGTGCAAGGGACTACCACGGTCATGGTCAGCCCACACACGCCAAGCATGGACCCACGTGTTTGTGGATTTCCCACTATGGACCAAATACTTCTATTGTTTCCATCAGTGGGCCAATCCTCGAGGTAATGCAATACGAGGCCGACCCGTGGACGGGGTTGAGCAAGCTCACAGCACCCGTCCGGTGTAGAAAAATACAGGTAATTTCATTGGTCTCAATTTAGAGACCGTTGCAGAAATTACACTGCAAAGAACAGATACTACACATGATCTTAGCTCAGAGAGCCGAGAAGCGATAACCAAGAGACGCACTATGTCCAATACCACATTGAAACTACCCAAACGGAACCCGCATGCTCATTTGCAAAAACACGATCAACAATTGCCACCTAGCAAGTATCTACGTGAAACGAGTCTATCTGTTTCCCATTTCTACTCACCGTGCAAATATTCTTTCAAATCCCAATCATCCAGTGATCACTGGTGAATAAGCAGACACATTAACGTGCATAGAACGAGGTCAGATTGTGTGCCAAACATACTACTCTTATCTCCGATCATTTATATCTTCCCGTCTCTCACTCTCTCCACCTATCTATCTCCCCCTACCATAGACAGGAATGGTGAACCGGTGTCTTATTACGTACTCGTGCGAAGACCCATGTGTGTTTGATGCCTCGTACTATTCTAGATCTTCTAGAAAGTGCAAGGGACTACCACGGTCATGGTCAGCCCACACACGCCAAGCATGGACCCACGTGTTTGTGGATTTCCCACTATGGACCAAATACTTCTATTGTTTCCATCAGTGGGCCAATCCTCGAGGTAATGCAATACGAGGCCGACCCGTGGACGGGGTTGAGCAAGCTCACAGCACCCGTCCGGTGTAGAAAAATACAGGTAATTTCATTGGTCTCAATTTAGAGACCGTTGCAGAAATTACACTGCAAAGAACAGATACTACACATGATCTTAGCTCAGAGAGCCGAGAAGCGATAACCAAGAGACGCACTATGTCCAATACCACATTGAAACTACCCAAACGGAACCCGCATGCTCATTTGCAAAAACACGATCAACAATTGCCACCTAGCAAGTATCTACGTGAAACGAGTCTATCTGTTTCCCATTTCTACTCACCGTGCAAATATTCTTTCAAATCCCAATCATCCAGTGATCACTGGTGAATAAGCAGACACATTAACGTGCATAGAACGAGGTCAGATTGTGTGCCAAACATACTACTCTTATCTCCGATCATTTATATCTTCCCGTCTCTCACTCTCTCCACCTATCTATCTCCCCCTACCATAGACAGGAATGGTGAACCGGTGTCTTATTACGTACTCGTGCGAAGACCCATGTGTGTTTGATGCCTCGTACTATTCTAGATCTTCTAGAAAGTGCAAGGGACTACCACGGTCATGGTCAGCCACACACGCCAAGCATGGACCCACGTGTTTGTGGATTTCCCACTATGGACCAAATACTTCTATTGTTTCCATCAGTGGGCCAATCCTCGAGGTAATGCAATACGAGGCCGACCCGTGGACGGGGTTGAGCAAGCTCACAGCACCCGTCCGGTGTAGAAAAATACAGGTAATTTCATTGGTCTCAATTTAGAGACCGTTGCAGAAATTACACTGCAAAGAACAGATACTACACATGATCTTAGCTCAGAGAGCCGAGAAGCGATAACCAAGAGACGCACTATGTCCAATACCACATTGAAACTACCCAAACGGAACCCGCATGCTCATTTGCAAAAACACGATCAACAATTGCCACCTAGCAAGTATCTACGTGAAACGAGTCTATCTGTTTCCCATTTCTACTCACCGTGCAAATATTCTTTCAAATCCCAATCATCCAGTGATCACTGGTGAATAAGCAGACACATTAACGTGCATAGAACGAGGTCAGATTGTGTGCCAAACATACTACTCTTATCTCCGATCATTTATATCTTCCCGTCTCTCACTCTCTCCACCTATCTATCTCCCCCTACCATAGACAGGAATGGTGAACCGGTGTCTTATTACGTACTCGTGCGAAGACCCATGTGTGTTTGATGCCTCGTACTATTCTAGATCTTCTAGAAAGTGCAAGGGACTACCACGGTCATGGTCAGCCCACACACGCCAAGCATGGACCCACGTGTTTGTGGATTTCCCACTATGGACCAAATACTTCTATTGTTTCCATCAGTGGGCCAATCCTCGAGGTAATGCAATACGAGGCCGACCCGTGGACGGGGTTGAGCAAGCTCACAGCACCCGTCCGGTGTAGAAAAATACAGGTAATTTCATTGGTCTCAATTTAGAGACCGTTGCAGAAATTACACTGCAAAGAACAGATACTACACATGATCTTAGCTCAGAGAGCCGAGAAGCGATAACCAAGAGACGCACTATGTCCAATACCACATTGAAACTACCCAAACGGAACCCGCATGCTCATTTGCAAAAACACGATCAACAATTGCCACCTAGCAAGTATCTACGTGAAACGAGTCTATCTGTTTCCCATTTCTACTCACCGTGCAAATATTCTTTCAAATCCCAATCATCCAGTGATCACTGGTGAATAAGCAGACACATTAACGTGCATAGAACGAGGTCAGATTGTGTGCCAAACATACTACTCTTATCTCCGATCATTTATATCTTCCGTCTCTCACTCTCTCCACCTATCTATCTCCCCCTACCATAGACAGGAATGGTGAACCGGTGTCTTATTACGTACTCGTGCGAAGACCCATGTGTGTTTGATGCCTCGTACTATTCTAGATCTTCTAGAAAGTGCAAGGGACTACCACGGTCATGGTCAGCCCACACACGCCAAGCATGGACCCACGTGTTTGTGGATTTCCCACTATGGACCAAATACTTCTATTGTTTCCATCAGTGGGCCAATCCTCGAGGTAATGCAATACGAGGCCGACCCGTGGACGGGGTTGAGCAAGCTCACAGCACCCGTCCGGTGTAGAAAAATACAGGTAATTTCATTGGTCTCAATTTAGAGACCGTTGCAGAAATTACACTGCAAAGAACAGATACTACACATGATCTTA
>CANUEZ040000642.1:20000-25336 GCA_948099385.1 Fasciola hepatica | reverse complement strand
GCATTTGTACAACTGCACAAAAAAAAATAATCGGGAAAAATTAATTTTTGAAAAAGTTATAGCAAAAAAACCTATTTATTGCAGCCATTCTGAGACCCTCATCTAGTTCTGTATGTTATATAGGGAGTACCCTCTCTCCTCGGAGAGTCCGAGTTACTACCGCCGTTTACCCGTCTATATGGAGTTACCATAGGCCGTGCATATAGTATATAGGCTTGCATGGGGAGTCTATGTAGGCTATAGGTATGGGTCTATATGGTGCATATGGGCTGGCATATGGGCTTGTGGGCCGGCATACGAGCCTATAGGCTTGCATAGGGAGTCTATATAGGCTATAGGTATGGGCCTATACAGTGCATATGGGCTGGCATATGGGCTTGTGGGCCGGCATACGAGCCCATGGGCCGGCATGCGAGCCTATAGGCTTGCATAGGGAGTCCATATGGGCTATAGGTATAGGCCTATACAATGCATATAGGCTGGTATATGGGCCTATAGGCCAGCATACGGGTCCATAAGAGAGTCAAGGTTACCACCGCCGTTTACCCGTCTATATGGAGTTGCAATAGGCCGTGTATGTAGTGTATAGGCTTGCATAGGGAGTCTGTATAGGCTATAGGTATGGGCTTATACAGCGCATATAGGCCGGTATATGAGCCTATAGTCCAGCATACGAGCCTATAGGCTTGCATAGGGAGTCTATATAGGCTATAGGTATGGGCCTATACAGTGCATATGGGCTGGCATATGGGCTTGTGGGCCGGCATACGAGCCCATGGGCCGGCATGCGAGCCTATAGGCTTGCATAGGGAGTCCATATGGGCTATAGGTATAGGCCTATACAATGCATATAGGCTGGTATATGGGCCTATAGGCCAGCATACGGGTCCATAAGAGAGTCAAGGTTACCACCGCCGTTTACCCGTCTATATGGAGTTGCAATAGGCCGTGTATGTAGTGTATAGGCTTGCATAGGGAGTCTGTATAGGCTATAGGTATGGGCTTATACAGCGCATACAGGCCGGTATATGAGCCTATAGTCCAGCATACGAGCCTATAGGCTTGCATAGGGAGTCTATATAGGCTATAGATATGGGCCTGTATGGTGCATATAGGCTATGATGCGCATATATATTTGACTCTATATGGACCCGTTGGTCTATATAGAGCCTAAAGGTCCACACATATTTTTTTCCAAGTTCATCTCAGTGTTATTTTTTATCATCCAGTTTGTAACTCATCTAGTTTTGCATGATATATGTGGGGTGACGCCCACCGGTCACATCCAGTCGCTTGGCCTAATTGTAGCATAGATGCCCCTGGCCTGCGTGCTCGATGGTGACAATCCTGAAGCTTGCTATGTTGCCGTGTTCTTACTGACCTACCCCGGGCTACGGCTTGGGTTGGTGCGGCGATCGTCTGTTTCCGTGTGCCGGTGGATATCGCCTTGGTGGCGTGCCCCTGCCGCGGTTGCTCGTAACTGGGTGTGGGGTGAATTTCCTCGCATATGAAGTGGGATGGCTGCTCGCTCCTTAGCGGAGGGCTGGTTCTTCGGGGCTGGTCATTCGTTCTCGAGTGTGGCGTGCCTCTCTTGAGCTGATTAATCCGATTGGCTTGTCCTGTAAAGCCGGGCGACCAGGTGCAGGTTGCTTTGGTGGTGCATGATCGATATTCGCTAGCAGGAAACTGCTGTATGAATGGGAATGTGACGCCCGGGGCAACGTCTCTTCCTGTGAAAACATGTGGTGGTGCGCATGTGAAGCTAACGCTCCGTGAAACCGCGACACGGTCCAGCGGCTAGCTCGTTGATTTTGATCCTGTGCCCCGACGGCTTCGGCTGAACGGGTTGAGGACTGTGAATAATCTGGTTGATCCTGCCAGTAGTCATATGCTTGTCTCAGAGATTAAGCCATGCATGTCTAAGTACATACCTTTTAAACGGTGAAACCGCGAATGGCTCATTAAATCAGCTATGGTTCCTTGGATCGTACATACTACATGGATAACTGTAGTAATTCTAGAGCTAATACATGCCACTATGCCCTGACCCGCGAGGGAACGGGTGGATTTATTAGAACAGAACCAACCGGGGGCGGCTTCGGTCGTCCCTGTTGCATTCTGTGATGACTCTGGATAACTTCACTGATCGCAGTCGGCCTTGTGTCGGCGACGGATCTTTCAAATGTCTGCCCTATCAATTTTCGATGGTAGGTGACCTGCCTACCATGGTGCTAACGGGTAACGGGGAATCAGGGTTCGATTCCGGAGAGGGAGCCTGAGAAACGGCTACCACTTCCAAGGAAGGCAGCAGGCACGCAAATTACCCAATCCCGGCACGGGGAGGTAGTGACGAAAAATACGGATACGGGACTCACTAGAGGCTCCGTAATTCGAATGAGTACAATTTAAATCCTTTAACGAGGATCAACTGGAGGGCAAGTCTGGTGCCAGCAGCCGCGGTAACTCCAGCTCCAGAAGCGTATATTAAAGTTGTTGCAGTTAAAAAGCTCGTAGTTGGATCTGGGTCGCATGGCTACATGCCGTCGCTCGTGGGTCTGGCCTGGTTACTGCCGGGTTGAGCTTGCGAGTCGGTCTCGTGGTTGTGCTTCCTTTCTGCTGTGTCTGTTTACAGGTGTCAGCGTGACTGGTGGGCTTGCCTGCTAGTCTGTTGGCATGCTTCTTGGTGCCTTTAATCGGGTGTCGGAGGCGGACAGCACGTTTACTTTGAACAAATTTGAGTGCTCAAAGCAGGCCTTTGTGCCTGAAAATTCTTGCATGGAATAATGGAATAGGACTTCGGTTCTATTTTGTTGGTTTTCGGATCCGAAGTAATGGTTAAGAGGGACAGACGGGGGCATTTGTATGGCGGTGTTAGAGGTGAAATTCTTGGATCGCCGCCAGACAAACTACAGCGAAAGCATTTGCCAAGGATGTTTTCATTGATCTTGAGCGAAAGTCAGAGGTTCGAAGACGATCAGATACCGTCCTAGTTCTGACCATAAACGATGCCAACTGACGATCCGTGGTGGTTCTTTATGTGTCCCCACGGGCAGTCCCGGGAAACCCTTAAGTCTTTGGGCTCCGGGGGAAGTATGGTTGCAAAGCTGAAACTTAAAGGAATTGACGGAAGGGCACCACCAGGAGTGGAGCCTGCGGCTTAATTCGACTCAACACGGGAAAACTCACCCGGCCCGGACACTGTGAGGATTGACAGATTGATAGCTCTTTCTTGATTCGGTGGTTGGTGGTGCATGGCCGTTCTTAGTTGGTGGAGCGATTTGTCTGGTTAATTCCGATAACGAACGAGACTCTGGCCTGCTAAATAGTATGCCTGTCCTCTGTGCTCGTGCAGGTTGCGTTGTCCATTGCCTCCTCGTGGGGTAGTGGTTACGTTGACCGGCGGGTGCGGCGCAGGTACTTACTTCTTAGAGGGACAAGCGGTATTCAGTCGCACGAAATTGAGCAATAACAGGTCTGTGATGCCCTTAGATGTCCGGGGCCGCACGTGCGCTACAATGACGGTTTCAGCGAGTTTGGAATCCTGGCCTGAGCAGGTTGGGTAAACTGTATCATAACCGTCGTGACTGGGATCGGGGCTTGCAATTGTTCCCCGTGAACGAGGAATTCCTGGTAAGTGCAAGTCATAAGCTTGCGCTGATTACGTCCCTGCCCTTTGTACACACCGCCCGTCGCTACTACCGATTGAATGGTTTAGCAAGGTCCTCGGATTGGTGCCATTGTAGTGGCTTCGGCCGCTCGACCGGTGCTGAGAAGACGACCAAACTTGATCATTTAGAGGAAGTAAAAGTCGTAACAAGGTTTCCGTAGGTGAACCTGCGGAAGGATCATTACCTGAAAATCTACTCTCACACAAGCGATACACGTGTGACCGTCATGTCATGCGATAAAAATTTGCGGACGGCTATGCCTGGCTCATTGAGGTCACAGCATATCCGAACACTGATGGGGTGCCTACCTGTATGATACTCCGATGGTATGCTTGCGTCTCTCGGGGCGCTTGTCCAAGCCAGGAGAACGGGTTGTACTGCCACGATTGGTAGTGCTAGGCTTAAAGAGGAGATTTGGGCTACGGCCCTGCTCCCGCCCTATGAACTGTTTCATTACTACATTTACACTGTTAAAGTGGTACTGAATGGCTTGCCATTCTTTGCCATTGCCCTCGCATGCACCCGGTCCTTGTGGCTGGACTGCACGTACGTCGCCCGGCGGTGCCTATCCCGGGTTGGACTGATAACCTGGTCTTTGACCATACGTACAACTCTGAACGGTGGATCACTCGGCTCGTGTGTCGATGAAGAGCGCAGCCAACTGTGTGAATTAATGCAAACTGCATACTGCTTTGAACATCGACATCTTGAACGCATATTGCGGCCATGGGTTAGCCTGTGGCCACGCCTGTCCGAGGGTCGGCTTATAAACTATCACGACGCCCAAAAAGTCGTGGCTTGGGTTTTGCCAGCTGGCGTGATCTCCTCTATGAGTAATCATGTGAGGTGCCAGATCTATGGCGTTTCCCTAATGTATCCGGATGCACCCTTGTCTTGGCAGAAAGCCGTGGTGAGGTGCAGTGGCGGAATCGTGGTTTAATAATCGGGTTGGTACTCAGTTGTCAGTGTGTTTGGCGATCCCCTAGTCGGCACACTTATGATTTCTGGGATAATTCCATACCAGGCACGTTCCGTCACTGTCACTTTGTCATTGGTTTGATGCTGAACTTGGTCATGTGTCTGATGCTATTTTCATATAGCGACGGTACCCTTCGTGGTCTGTCTTCCTGACCTCGGTTCAGACGTGATTACCCGCTGAACTTAAGCATATCACTAAGCGGAGGAAAAGAAACTAACCAGGATTCCCTTAGTAACGGCGAGTGAACAGGGAAAAGCCCAGCACCGAAGCCTGTGGTCATTTGGCCCCTAGGCAATGTGGTGTTCAGGTTAGCTCGCGAAGATGCTGCTCCACCCTAAGTCCTATAATGAGTAAGGTTACTCGGACATGGCCCAATGAGGGTGAAAGGCCCGTGGGGGTGGAGATTCAGAATGGCCAGTATCTTCCTGAGCAGACCTTGGAGTCGGGTTGTTTGTGAATGCAGCCCAAAGCGGGTGGTAAACTCCATCCAAGGCTAAATACTAGCACGAGTCCGATAGCGAACAAGTACCGTGAGGGAAAGTTGAAAAGTACTTTGAAGAGAGAGTAAACAGTGCGTGAAACCGTTCAGAGGTAAACAGGTGGAGTTGAACTGCAAGCTCTGAGGATTCAGCTGGTGAGTATGGCATGAGCTTGGTCATATTGGTTGTGTGCTCGGGTCTGCTTAGCTG
>CANUEZ040000642.1:2500-15000 GCA_948099385.1 Fasciola hepatica | reverse complement strand
TATATAGGCGTGCATATGCGCCTATAGTGTAGCATAGGAGCCTATATACCAGCATAGGCCGTGCGTACGGGCCGTATATAGGCGTGCATATGCGCCTATAGTGCAGCATAGGAGCCTATATACCAGCATAGGCCGTGCGTACGGGCCGTATATAGGCGTGCATAGGCGCCTATAGTGTAGCATAGGAGCCTATATACCAGCATAGGCCGTGCGTACGGGCCGTATATAGGCGTGCATAGGCGCCTATAGTGTAGCATAGGAGCCTATATACCAGCATAGGCCGTGCGTACGGGCCGTATATAGGCGTGCATAGGCGCCTATAGTGTAGCATAGGAGCCTATATACCAGCATAGGCCGTGCGTACGGGCCGTATATAGGCGTGCATATGCGCCTATAGTGTAGCATAGGAGCCTATATACCAGCATAGGCCGTGCGTACGGGCCGTATATAGGCGTGCATATGCGCCTATAGTGTAGCATAGGAGCCTATATACCAGCATAGGCCGTGCGTACGGGCCGTATATAGGCGTGCATAGGCGCCTATAGTGTAGCATAGGAGCCTATATACCAGCATAGGCCGTGCGTACGGGCCGTATATAGGCGTGCATAGGCGCCTATAGTGTAGCATAGGAGCCTATATACCAGCATAGGCCGTGCGTACGGGCCGTATATAGGCGTGCATAGGCGCCTATAGTGTAGCATAGGAGCCTATATACCAGCATAGGCCGTGCGTACGGGCCGTATATAGGCGTGCATATGCGCCTATAGTGCAGCATAGGAGCCTATATACCAGCATAGGCCGTGCGTACGGGCCGTATATAGGCGTGCATATGCGCCTATAGTGTAGCATAGGAGCCTATATACCAGCATAGGCCGTGCGTACGGGCCGTATATAGGCGTGCATAGGCGCCTATAGTGTAGCATAGGAGCCTATATACCAGCATAGGCCGTGCGTACGGGCCGTATATAGGCGTGCATAGGCGCCTATAGTGTAGCATAGGAGCCTATATACCAGCATAGGCCGTGCGTACGGGCCGTATATAGGCGTGCATAGGCGCCTATAGTGTAGCATAGGAGCCTATATACCAGCATAGGCCGTGCGTACGGGCCGTATATAGGCGTGCATATGCGCCTATAGTGCAAGATAGGAGCCTATATACCAGCATAGGCCGTGCGTACGGGCCGTATATAGGCGTGCATATGCGCCTATAGTGTAGCATAGGAGCCTATATACCAGCATAGGCCCTGCGTACGGGCCGTATATAGGCGTGCATAGGCGCCTATAGTGTAGCATAGGAGCCTATATACCAGCATAGGCCCTGCGTACGGGCCGTATATAGGCGTGCATATGCGCCTATAGTGTAGCATAGGAGCCTATATGCCAGCATAGGCCGTGCGTACGGGCCGTATATAGGCGTGCATATGCGCCTATAGTGTAGCATAGGAGCCTATATACCAGCATAGGCCGTGCGTACGGGCCGTATATAGGCGTGCATATGCGCCTATAGTGTAGCATAGGAGCCTATATACCAGCATAGGCCGTGCGTACGGGCCGTATATAGGCGTGCATATGCGCCTATAGTGTAGCATAGGAGCCTATATACCAGCATAGGCCGTGCGTACGGGCCGTATATAGGCGTGCATAGGCGCCTATAGTGTAGCATAGGAGCCTATATACCAGCATAGGCCCTGCGTACGGGCCGTATATAGGCGTGCATATGCGCCTATAGTGTAGCATAGGAGCCTATATGCCAGCATAGGCCGTGCGTACGGGCCGTATATAGGCGTGCATATGCGCCTATAGTGTAGCATAGGAGCCTATATACCAGCATAGGCCGTGCGTACGGGCCGTATATAGGCGTGCATATGCGCCTATAGTGTAGCATAGGAGCCTATATACCAGCATAGGCCGTGCGTACGGGCCGTATATAGGCGTGCATAGGCGCCTATAGTGTAGCATAGGAGCCTATATGCCAGCATAGGCCGTGCGTACGGGCCGTATATAGGCGTGCATATGCGCCTATAGTGTAGCATAGGAGCCTATATGCCAGCATAGGCCGTGCGTACGGGCCGTATATAGGCGTGCATAGGCGCCTATAGTGTAGCATAGGAGCCTATATACCAGCATAGGCCGTGCGTACGGGCCGTATATAGGCGTGCATAGGCGCCTATAGTGTAGCATAGGAGCCTATATACCAGCATAGGCCGTGCGTACGGGCCGTATATAGGCGTGCATATGCGCCTATAGTGTAGCATAGGAGCCTATATACCAGCATAGGCCGTGCGTACGGGCCGTATATAGGCGTGCATAGGCGCCTATAGTGTAGCATAGGAGCCTATATACCAGCATAGGCCCTGCGTACGGGCCGTATATAGGCGTGCATATGCGCCTATAGTGTAGCATAGGAGCCTATATGCCAGCATAGGCCGTGCGTACGGGCCGTATATAGGCGTGCATATGCGCCTATAGTGTAGCATAGGAGCCTATATGCCAGCATAGGCCGTGCGTACGGGCCGTATATAGGCGTGCATAGGCGCCTATAGTGTAGCATAGGAGCCTATATACCAGCATAGGCCGTGCGTACGGGCCGTATATAGGCGTGCATAGGCGCCTATAGTGTAGCATAGGAGCCTATATACCAGCATAGGCCGTGCGTACGGGCCGTATATAGGCGTGCATAGGCGCCTATAGTGTAGCATAGGAGCCTATATACCAGCATAGGCCGTGCGTACGGGCCGTATATAGGCGTGCATATGCGCCTATAGTGCAGCATAGGAGCCTATATACCAGCATAGGCCGTGCGTACGGGCCGTATATAGGCGTGCATAGGCGCCTATAGTGTAGCATAGGAGCCTATATACCAGCATAGGCCGTGCGTACGGGCCGTATATAGGCGTGCATAGGCGCCTATAGTGTAGCATAGGAGCCTATATACCAGCATAGGCCGTGCGTACGGGCCGTATATAGGCGTGCATAGGCGCCTATAGTGTAGCATAGGAGCCTATATACCAGCATAGGCCGTGCGTACGGGCCGTATATAGGCGTGCATAGGCGCCTATAGTGCAGCATAGGAGCCTATATACCAGCATAGGCCGTGCGTACGGGCCGTATATAGGCGTGCATATGCGCCTATAGTGTAGCATAGGAGCCTATATACCAGCATAGGCCGTGCGTACGGGCCGTATATAGGCGTGCATAGGCGCCTATAGTGTAGCATAGGAGCCTATATACCAGCATAGGCCGTGCGTACGGGCCGTATATAGGCGTGCATAGGCGCCTATAGTGTAGCATAGGAGCCTATATACCAGCATAGGCCGTGCGTACGGGCCGTATATAG
Source organism: Fasciola hepatica (assembly GCA_948099385.1). NCBI lineage: Eukaryota > Metazoa > Platyhelminthes > Trematoda > Plagiorchiida > Fasciolidae > Fasciola > Fasciola hepatica. The sequence goes on along the minus strand of CANUEZ040000642.1, from coordinate 11,663 downwards.
GCGTGCATAGGCGCCTATAGTGTAGCATAGGAGCCTATATACCAGCATAGGCCGTGCGTACGGGCCGTATATAGGCGTGCATATGCGCCTATAGTGCAGCATAGGAGCCTATATACCAGCATAGGCCGTGCGTACGGGCCGTATATAGGCGTGCATATGCGCCTATAGTGTAGCATAGGAGCCTATATACCAGCATAGGCCGTGCGTACGGGCCGTATATAGGCGTGCATAGGCGCCTATAGTGTAGCATAGGAGCCTATATACCAGCATAGGCCGTGCGTACGGGCCGTATATAGGCGTGCATAGGCGCCTATAGTGTAGCATAGGAGCCTATATACCAGCATAGGCCGTGCGTACGGGCCGTATATAGGCGTGCATAGGCGCCTATAGTGTAGCATAGGAGCCTATATACCAGCATAGGCCGTGCGTACGGGCCGTATATAGGCGTGCATATGCGCCTATAGTGCAGCATAGGAGCCTATATACCAGCATAGGCCGTGCGTACGGGCCGTATATAGGCGTGCATATGCGCCTATAGTGTAGCATAGGAGCCTATATACCAGCATAGGCCGTGCGTACGGGCCGTATATAGGCGTGCATAGGCGCCTATAGTGTAGCATAGGAGCCTATATACCAGCATAGGCCCTGCGTACGGGCCGTATATAGGCGTGCATATGCGCCTATAGTGTAGCATAGGAGCCTATATGCCAGCATAGGCCGTGCGTACGGGCCGTATATAGGCGTGCATATGCGCCTATAGTGTAGCATAGGAGCCTATATACCAGCATAGGCCGTGCGTACGGGCCGTATATAGGCGTGCATATGCGCCTATAGTGTAGCATAGGAGCCTATATACCAGCATAGGCCGTGCGTACGGGCCGTATATAGGCGTGCATATGCGCCTATAGTGTAGCATAGGAGCCTATATACCAGCATAGGCCGTGCGTACGGGCCGTATATAGGCGTGCATAGGCGCCTATAGTGTAGCATAGGAGCCTATATACCAGCATAGGCCCTGCGTACGGGCCGTATATAGGCGTGCATATGCGCCTATAGTGTAGCATAGGAGCCTATATGCCAGCATAGGCCGTGCGTACGGGCCGTATATAGGCGTGCATATGCGCCTATAGTGTAGCATAGGAGCCTATATACCAGCATAGGCCGTGCGTACGGGCCGTATATAGGCGTGCATATGCGCCTATAGTGTAGCATAGGAGCCTATATACCAGCATAGGCCGTGCGTACGGGCCGTATATAGGCGTGCATAGGCGCCTATAGTGTAGCATAGGAGCCTATATGCCAGCATAGGCCGTGCGTACGGGCCGTATATAGGCGTGCATATGCGCCTATAGTGTAGCATAGGAGCCTATATGCCAGCATAGGCCGTGCGTACGGGCCGTATATAGGCGTGCATAGGCGCCTATAGTGTAGCATAGGAGCCTATATACCAGCATAGGCCGTGCGTACGGGCCGTATATAGGCGTGCATAGGCGCCTATAGTGTAGCATAGGAGCCTATATACCAGCATAGGCCGTGCGTACGGGCCGTATATAGGCGTGCATATGCGCCTATAGTGTAGCATAGGAGCCTATATACCAGCATAGGCCGTGCGTACGGGCCGTATATAGGCGTGCATATGCGCCTATAGTGTAGCATAGGAGCCTATATACCAGCATAGGCCGTGCGTACGGGCCGTATATAGGCGTGCATAGGCGCCTATAGTGTAGCATAGGAGCCTATATACCAGCATAGGCCCTGCGTACGGGCCGTATATAGGCGTGCATATGCGCCTATAGTGTAGCATAGGAGCCTATATGCCAGCATAGGCCGTGCGTACGGGCCGTATATAGGCGTGCATATGCGCCTATAGTGTAGCATAGGAGCCTATATACCAGCATAGGCCGTGCGTACGGGCCGTATATAGGCGTGCATATGCGCCTATAGTGTAGCATAGGAGCCTATATACCAGCATAGGCCGTGCGTACGGGCCGTATATAGGCGTGCATAGGCGCCTATAGTGTAGCATAGGAGCCTATATGCCAGCATAGGCCGTGCGTACGGGCCGTATATAGGCGTGCATATGCGCCTATAGTGTAGCATAGGAGCCTATATGCCAGCATAGGCCGTGCGTACGGGCCGTATATAGGCGTGCATAGGCGCCTATAGTGTAGCATAGGAGCCTATATACCAGCATAGGCCGTGCGTACGGGCCGTATATAGGCGTGCATAGGCGCCTATAGTGTAGCATAGGAGCCTATATACCAGCATAGGCCGTGCGTACGGGCCGTATATAGGCGTGCATATGCGCCTATAGTGCAGCATAGGAGCCTATATACCAGCATAGGCCGTGCGTACGGGCCGTATATAGGCGTGCATATGCGCCTATAGTGTAGCATAGGAGCCTATATACCAGCATAGGCCGTGCGTACGGGCCGTATATAGGCGTGCATATGCGCCTATAGTGTAGCATAGGAGCCTATATGCCAGCATAGGCCGTGCCTGCGTTCTGTATTGCACCATCGGCCATGTAACTGCGATTTTATGTACTCGGGTCATCGGCGGGGGTAACTCACCCTCCTTTCAGGTTTTTGTTTCAGTTTTTTCGAAATTCGTCCGAAGAAATATTTTGCTAGGTCGGAGATATTACACTGGGTCATGCAGCACGCATTTGTACAACTGCACAAAAAAAAATAATCGGGAAAAATTAATTTTTGAAAAAGTTATAGCAAAAAAACCTATTTATTGCAGCCATTCTGAGACCCTCATCTAGTTCTGTATGTTATATAGGGAGTACCCTCTCTCCTCGGAGAGTCCGAGTTACTACCGCCGTTTACCCGTCTATATGGAGTTACCATAGGCCGTGCATATAGTATATAGGCTTGCATGGGGAGTCTATGTAGGCTATAGGTATGGGTCTATATGGTGCATATGGGCTGGCATATGGGCTTGTGGGCCGGCATACGAGCCTATAGGCTTGCATAGGGAGTCTATATAGGCTATAGGTATGGGCCTATACAGTGCATATGGGCTGGCATATGGGCTTGTGGGCCGGCATACGAGCCCATGGGCCGGCATGCGAGCCTATAGGCTTGCATAGGGAGTCCATATGGGCTATAGGTATAGGCCTATACAATGCATATAGGCTGGTATATGGGCCTATAGGCCAGCATACGGGTCCATAAGAGAGTCAAGGTTACCACCGCCGTTTACCCGTCTATATGGAGTTGCAATAGGCCGTGTATGTAGTGTATAGGCTTGCATAGGGAGTCTGTATAGGCTATAGGTATGGGCTTATACAGCGCATATAGGCCGGTATATGAGCCTATAGTCCAGCATACGAGCCTATAGGCTTGCATAGGGAGTCTATATAGGCTATAGGTATGGGCCTATACAGTGCATATGGGCTGGCATATGGGCTTGTGGGCCGGCATACGAGCCCATGGGCCGGCATGCGAGCCTATAGGCTTGCATAGGGAGTCCATATGGGCTATAGGTATAGGCCTATACAATGCATATAGGCTGGTATATGGGCCTATAGGCCAGCATACGGGTCCATAAGAGAGTCAAGGTTACCACCGCCGTTTACCCGTCTATATGGAGTTGCAATAGGCCGTGTATGTAGTGTATAGGCTTGCATAGGGAGTCTGTATAGGCTATAGGTATGGGCTTATACAGCGCATACAGGCCGGTATATGAGCCTATAGTCCAGCATACGAGCCTATAGGCTTGCATAGGGAGTCTATATAGGCTATAGATATGGGCCTGTATGGTGCATATAGGCTATGATGCGCATATATATTTGACTCTATATGGACCCGTTGGTCTATATAGAGCCTAAAGGTCCACACATATTTTTTTCCAAGTTCATCTCAGTGTTATTTTTTATCATCCAGTTTGTAACTCATCTAGTTTTGCATGATATATGTGGGGTGACGCCCACCGGTCACATCCAGTCGCTTGGCCTAATTGTAGCATAGATGCCCCTGGCCTGCGTGCTCGATGGTGACAATCCTGAAGCTTGCTATGTTGCCGTGTTCTTACTGACCTACCCCGGGCTACGGCTTGGGTTGGTGCGGCGATCGTCTGTTTCCGTGTGCCGGTGGATATCGCCTTGGTGGCGTGCCCCTGCCGCGGTTGCTCGTAACTGGGTGTGGGGTGAATTTCCTCGCATATGAAGTGGGATGGCTGCTCGCTCCTTAGCGGAGGGCTGGTTCTTCGGGGCTGGTCATTCGTTCTCGAGTGTGGCGTGCCTCTCTTGAGCTGATTAATCCGATTGGCTTGTCCTGTAAGCCGGGCGACCAGGTGCAGGTTGCTTTGGTGGTGCATGATCGATATTCGCTAGCAGGAAACTGCTGTATGAATGGGAATGTGACGCCCGGGGCAACGTCTCTTCCTGTGAAAACATGTGGTGGTGCGCATGTGAAGCTAACGCTCCGTGAAACCGCGACACGGTCCAGCGGCTAGCTCGTTGATTTTGATCCTGTGCCCCGACGGCTTCGGCTGAACGGGTTGAGGACTGTGAATAATCTGGTTGATCCTGCCAGTAGTCATATGCTTGTCTCAGAGATTAAGCCATGCATGTCTAAGTACATACCTTTAAACGGTGAAACCGCGAATGGCTCATTAAATCAGCTATGGTTCCTTGGATCGTACATACTACATGGATAACTGTAGTAATTCTAGAGCTAATACATGCCACTATGCCCTGACCCGCGAGGGAACGGGTGGATTTATTAGAACAGAACCAACCGGGGGCGGCTTCGGTCGTCCCTGTTGCATTCTGTGATGACTCTGGATAACTTCACTGATCGCAGTCGGCCTTGTGTCGGCGACGGATCTTTCAAATGTCTGCCCTATCAATTTTCGATGGTAGGTGACCTGCCTACCATGGTGCTAACGGGTAACGGGGAATCAGGGTTCGATTCCGGAGAGGGAGCCTGAGAAACGGCTACCACTTCCAAGGAAGGCAGCAGGCACGCAAATTACCCAATCCCGGCACGGGGAGGTAGTGACGAAAAATACGGATACGGGACTCACTAGAGGCTCCGTAATTCGAATGAGTACAATTTAAATCCTTTAACGAGGATCAACTGGAGGGCAAGTCTGGTGCCAGCAGCCGCGGTAACTCCAGCTCCAGAAGCGTATATTAAAGTTGTTGCAGTTAAAAAGCTCGTAGTTGGATCTGGGTCGCATGGCTACATGCCGTCGCTCGTGGGTCTGGCCTGGTTACTGCCGGGTTGAGCTTGCGAGTCGGTCTCGTGGTTGTGCTTCCTTTCTGCTGTGTCTGTTTACAGGTGTCAGCGTGACTGGTGGGCTTGCCTGCTAGTCTGTTGGCATGCTTCTTGGTGCCTTTAATCGGGTGTCGGAGGCGGACAGCACGTTTACTTTGAACAAATTTGAGTGCTCAAAGCAGGCCTTTGTGCCTGAAAATTCTTGCATGGAATAATGGAATAGGACTTCGGTTCTATTTTGTTGGTTTTCGGATCCGAAGTAATGGTTAAGAGGGACAGACGGGGGCATTTGTATGGCGGTGTTAGAGGTGAAATTCTTGGATCGCCGCCAGACAAACTACAGCGAAAGCATTTGCCAAGGATGTTTTCATTGATCTTGAGCGAAAGTCAGAGGTTCGAAGACGATCAGATACCGTCCTAGTTCTGACCATAAACGATGCCAACTGACGATCCGTGGTGGTTCTTTATGTGTCCCCACGGGCAGTCCCCGGGAAACCCTTAAGTCTTTGGGCTCCGGGGGAAGTATGGTTGCAAAGCTGAAACTTAAAGGAATTGACGGAAGGGCACCACCAGGAGTGGAGCCTGCGGCTTAATTCGACTCAACACGGGAAAACTCACCCGGCCCGGACACTGTGAGGATTGACAGATTGATAGCTCTTTCTTGATTCGGTGGTTGGTGGTGCATGGCCGTTCTTAGTTGGTGGAGCGATTTGTCTGGTTAATTCCGATAACGAACGAGACTCTGGCCTGCTAAATAGTATGCCTGTCCTCTGTGCTCGTGCAGGTTGCGTTGTCCATTGCCTCCTCGTGGGGTAGTGGTTACGTTGACCGGCGGGTGCGGCGCAGGTACTTACTTCTTAGAGGGACAAGCGGTATTCAGTCGCACGAAATTGAGCAATAACAGGTCTGTGATGCCCTTAGATGTCCGGGGCCGCACGTGCGCTACAATGACGGTTTCAGCGAGTTTGGAATCCTGGCCTGAGCAGGTTGGGTAAACTGTATCATAACCGTCGTGACTGGGATCGGGGCTTGCAATTGTTCCCCGTGAACGAGGAATTCCTGGTAAGTGCAAGTCATAAGCTTGCGCTGATTACGTCCCTGCCCTTTGTACACACCGCCCGTCGCTACTACCGATTGAATGGTTTAGCAAGGTCCTCGGATTGGTGCCATTGTAGTGGCTTCGGCCGCTCGACCGGTGCTGAGAAGACGACCAAACTTGATCATTTAGAGGAAGTAAAAGTCGTAACAAGGTTTCCGTAGGTGAACCTGCGGAAGGATCATTACCTGAAAATCTACTCTCACACAAGCGATACACGTGTGACCGTCATGTCATGCGATAAAAATTTGCGGACGGCTATGCCTGGCTCATTGAGGTCACAGCATATCCGAACACTGATGGGGTGCCTACCTGTATGATACTCCGATGGTATGCTTGCGTCTCTCGGGGCGCTTGTCCAAGCCAGGAGAACGGGTTGTACTGCCACGATTGGTAGTGCTAGGCTTAAAGAGGAGATTTGGGCTACGGCCCTGCTCCCGCCCTATGAACTGTTTCATTACTACATTTACACTGTTAAAGTGGTACTGAATGGCTTGCCATTCTTTGCCATTGCCCTCGCATGCACCCGGTCCTTGTGGCTGGACTGCACGTACGTCGCCCGGCGGTGCCTATCCCGGGTTGGACTGATAACCTGGTCTTTGACCATACGTACAACTCTGAACGGTGGATCACTCGGCTCGTGTGTCGATGAAGAGCGCAGCCAACTGTGTGAATTAATGCAAACTGCATACTGCTTTGAACATCGACATCTTGAACGCATATTGCGGCCATGGGTTAGCCTGTGGCCACGCCTGTCCGAGGGTCGGCTTATAAACTATCACGACGCCCAAAAAGTCGTGGCTTGGGTTTTGCCAGCTGGCGTGATCTCCTCTATGAGTAATCATGTGAGGTGCCAGATCTATGGCGTTTCCCTAATGTATCCGGATGCACCCTTGTCTTGGCAGAAAGCCGTGGTGAGGTGCAGTGGCGGAATCGTGGTTTAATAATCGGGTTGGTACTCAGTTGTCAGTGTGTTTGGCGATCCCCTAGTCGGCACACTTATGATTTCTGGGATAATTCCATACCAGGCACGTTCCGTCACTGTCACTTTGTCATTGGTTTGATGCTGAACTTGGTCATGTGTCTGATGCTATTTTCATATAGCGACGGTACCCTTCGTGGTCTGTCTTCCTGACCTCGGTTCAGACGTGATTACCCGCTGAACTTAAGCATATCACTAAGCGGAGGAAAAGAAACTAACCAGGATTCCCTTAGTAACGGCGAGTGAACAGGGAAAAGCCCAGCACCGAAGCCTGTGGTCATTTGGCCCCTAGGCAATGTGGTGTTCAGGTTAGCTCGCGAAGATGCTGCTCCACCCTAAGTCCTATAATGAGTAAGGTTACTCGGACATGGCCCAATGAGGGTGAAAGGCCCGTGGGGGTGGAGATTCAGAATGGCCAGTATCTTCCTGAGCAGACCTTGGAGTCGGGTTGTTTGTGAATGCAGCCCAAAGCGGGTGGTAAACTCCATCCAAGGCTAAATACTAGCACGAGTCCGATAGCGAACAAGTACCGTGAGGGAAAGTTGAAAAGTACTTTGAAGAGAGAGTAAACAGTGCGTGAAACCGTTCAGAGGTAAACAGGTGGAGTTGAACTGCAAGCTCTGAGGATTCAGCTGGTGAGTATGGCATGAGCTTGGTCATATTGGTTGTGTGCTCGGGTCTGCTTAGCTGCAGGTCCCCGCTTCGGTGGGGATGCGCGAATCACTCATCAGGTGTTGTGCGCCCGGGTACTGACGGACCTGCTTGCCAGTGCACTTTCTCAGAGTGTTCACCACGACCGACGTTGCTGTCTGGCTGTTGCGGTTAAACCGGCTTGGTAGGGTCCTTGTGTCCTTGCTAGGTCGGGATGGCAGGTAGCCCGTTGTGCGATTTATCGTGCTTCGGGTGTAATAGCCGACTGCTTCGGTTCTGTGCGGTACGTCGGAGACGGCGGCTTGTTGTGCGTGCGGGCGTGCCTGTCGCGCCGGCGGCTCTGGGTCTGGTTGCCTTGTTGCTTGTGAATGCAGGCCAGGTGATGGCTCGGTGTCGTTCGGTCGGCGGTTGCGTTTGTTGCACTTTGAAAGGGCCCACAGTCTGTGGTGTAGTGGTAGACTATCCACCTGACCCGTCTTGAAACACGGACCAAGGAGAGTAACATGTGCGCGAGTCATTGGGCGTTACGAAACCCAAAGGCGCAGTGAAAGTGAAGGCTCGGCTTGTCTGGGCTGAGGTGAGATCCTGTCGTTTCTCATGCGCGGTACTACCAAGCTTCGAGCGGCAGGCGCATCACCGGCCCGTCCCATGGCGTAGAGGCAGCCTCGTGCTTGCTCATCGTCGGGGCGGAGCATGAGCGTACATGTTGAGACCCGAAAGATGGTGAACTATGCTTGCGCAGGTTGAAGCCAGAGGAAACTCTGGTGGAGGACCGCAGCGATTCTGACGTGCAAATCGATCGTCAAACGTGAGTATAGGGGCGAAAGACTAATCGAACCATCTAGTAGCTGGTTCCCTCCGAAGTTTCCCTCAGGATAGCTGGCATTCTGTGATATAAACAGTTTTATCCGGTAAAGCGAATGATTAGAGGCATTGGGGGCGAAACGTCCTCAACCTATTCTCAAACTTTAAATGGGTGAGAAGCCTAACTCGCTCAAACGGAGCTGGGCGTTGAATGTGAGTGCCAAGTGGGCCATTTTTGGTAAGCAGAACTGGCGCTGTGGGATGAACCAAACGTTCGGTTAAGGTGCCTAACACGACGCTCATGAGATACCACAAAAGGTGTTGGTTGGTCCAGACAGCAGGACGGTGGCATGGAAGTTGGAATCCGCTAAGGAGTGTGTAACAACTCACCTGCCGAAT
>CANUEZ040000641.1:15000-25337 GCA_948099385.1 Fasciola hepatica | reverse complement strand
TTCAAAAGGATCGATAGGCCACGCTTTCACGGTCTGTATTCGTACTGAAAATCAAAATCAAGTAAGCTTTTGCCCTTTTACTCCACGCCAGGTTTCCGTCCTGGCTGAGCTCACCTTGGGACACCTGCGTTACCATTTGACAGATGTACCGCCCCAGTCAAACTCCCCGCCTGACATTGTCTTCAGAACGGGTCGCACATCACAATCAGACTCAAACGCCGCGGCCGAGACCACGACTACTCTGACATGACCAAGATACCAACCCCCGCAGCATACGCCACGGACGCCAGCATGTGCTTAGAACCAAAATCGATTTCCCGTTTTACTGAATAAGCAAAGAAACAATGACGGTGGTGGTATTTCACTGTCGACAAGCCCCGAAGGACCGGTCTCCCACTTATTCTACACCCGTCATGTCTCCTCACAAAGTCGGACTAGAGTCAAGCTCAACAGGGTCTTCTTTCCCCGCTAATTCTGCCAAGCCCGTTCCCTTGGCTGTGGTTTCGCTAGATAGTAGATAGGGACAGTAGGAATCTCGTTAATCCATTCATGCGCGTCACTAATTAGATGACGAGGCATTTGGCTACCTTAAGAGAGTCATAGTTACTCCCGCCGTTTACCCGCGCTTGATTGAATTTCTTCACTTTGACATTCAGAGCACTGGGCAGAAATCACATTGCGTCAAAACCGATCAGTGGACATCGCAATGCTTTGTTTTAATTAGACAGTCGGATTCCTCTGGTCCGTGCCAGTTCTGAGTTAGCCGTTGAACGCCAGACGAAGAGAGCAAGACCGCATTGCGCACACAGTTACCCATGCACACCGCTTGCCAAGCAACTCTGTTAGCTGAAGTCGCCCACGACCGATCCGGTCAGAGTCCAGTAACTCCGTCAACCCTACCCACCGAAGCAGACAAGGCAACAGAGAAACCAGCCTCCAACTTGACCGACACGTATCTTACTTCAGCCCGTTTGACTCGGCCCTCAGAGCCAATCCTTTTCCCGAAGTTACGGATCCAATTTGCCGACTTCCCTTACCTACATTGTTCAAATGCCAGAGGCTGTTCACCTTGGAGACCTGATGCGGATATGGGTACGGCCTGCCACGAAAATTATATAGCCTCGCTCGGATTTTCAAGGGCCGACAAGAGTGTTCCGGACACCACAAGAAGGGTGGTGCTTTACGGAGGCTAGTCCCCTATCTCCGGACAACCCGTTTCCAGGGGATGGTGCACTCCTAACAAAGAAAAGAGAACTCTTCCCAGAACTCTCGCCGACGTCTCCGAGGTCGATTGCGTTACCGCGCCAGGTGCAAACTGACCGAAGCCAGAATACACCAATCTCCGTGGGCAGGGTCGGGAATATTAACCCGATTCCCTTTCGCTACAGGGGGCTACCGTGCAACAGTACAATGGCAGCAATCCTGACAATGTCAGGCACCCCGTCTCTGCACCGATTTACCGGATCACTTAGGACCGCCTGACCCATGGCCAACTGCTGTTCCCATGGAACCCTTCTCCACCTCGGCCTTCAAGGTTCTCACTTGAATATTTGCTACTACCACCAAGATCTGCACCCGTGGCGGCTCCACTCAGGCTCACGCCCGAAGCTTCCCGCTCACCACGGCGACCCTCCTACTCGTCACAACAATTCCGCGCCTGAGTCATGTGGCTTGCCCTCACACCACACATTACCGACTCAGCTTGCAATGACGGTCCGGTATAGGTCCGACGCTCCAGCGCCATCCATTTTCAGGGCTGGTTGATTCGGCAGGTGAGTTGTTACACACTCCTTAGCGGATTCCAACTTCCATGGCCACCGTCCTGCTGTCTGGACCAACCAACACCTTTTGTGGTATCTCATGAGCGTCGTGTTAGGCACCTTAACCGAACGTTTGGTTCATCCCACAGCGCCAGTTCTGCTTACCAAAAATGGCCCACTTGGCACTCACATTCAACGCCCAGCTCCGTTTGAGCGAGTTAGGCTTCTCACCCATTTAAAGTTTGAGAATAGGTTGAGGACGTTTCGCCCCCAATGCCTCTAATCATTCGCTTTACCGGATAAAACTGTTTATATCACAGAATGCCAGCTATCCTGAGGGAAACTTCGGAGGGAACCAGCTACTAGATGGTTCGATTAGTCTTTCGCCCCTATACTCACGTTTGACGATCGATTTGCACGTCAGAATCGCTGCGGTCCTCCACCAGAGTTTCCTCTGGCTTCAACCTGCGCAAGCATAGTTCACCATCTTTCGGGTCTCAACATGTACGCTCATGCTCCGCCCCGACGATGAGCAAGCACGAGGCTGCCTCTACGCCATGGGACGGGCCGGTGATGCGCCTGCCGCTCGAAGCTTGGTAGTACCGCGCATGAGAAACGACAGGATCTCACCTCAGCCCAGACAAGCCGAGCCTTCACTTTCACTGCGCCTTTGGGTTTCGTAACGCCCAATGACTCGCGCACATGTTACTCTCCTTGGTCCGTGTTTCAAGACGGGTCAGGTGGATAGTCTACCACTACACCACAGACTGTGGGCCCTTTCAAAGTGCAACAAACGCAACCGCCGACCGAACGACACCGAGCCATCACCTGGCCTGCATTCACAAGCAACAAGGCAACCAGACCCAGAGCCGCCGGCGCGACAGGCACGCCCGCACGCACAACAAGCCGCCGTCTCCGACGTACCGCACAGAACCGAAGCAGTCGGCTATTACACCCGAAGCACGATAAATCGCACAACGGGCTACCTGCCATCCCGACCTAGCAAGGACACAAGGACCCTACCAAGCCGGTTTAACCGCAACAGCCAGACAGCAACGTCGGTCGTGGTGAACACTCTGAGAAAGTGCACTGGCAAGCAGGTCCGTCAGTACCCGGGCGCACAACACCTGATGAGTGATTCGCGCATCCCCACCGAAGCGGGGACCTGCAGCTAAGCAGACCCGAGCACACAACCAATATGACCAAGCTCATGCCATACTCACCAGCTGAATCCTCAGAGCTTGCAGTTCAACTCCACCTGTTTACCTCTGAACGGTTTCACGCACTGTTTACTCTCTCTTCAAAGTACTTTTCAACTTTCCCTCACGGTACTTGTTCGCTATCGGACTCGTGCTAGTATTTAGCCTTGGATGGAGTTTACCACCCGCTTTGGGCTGCATTCACAAACAACCCGACTCCAAGGTCTGCTCAGGAAGATACTGGCCATTCTGAATCTCCACCCCCACGGGCCTTTCACCCTCATTGGGCCATGTCCGAGTAACCTTACTCATTATAGGACTTAGGGTGGAGCAGCATCTTCGCGAGCTAACCTGAACACCACATTGCCTAGGGGCCAAATGACCACAGGCTTCGGTGCTGGGCTTTTCCCTGTTCACTCGCCGTTACTAAGGGAATCCTGGTTAGTTTCTTTTCCTCCGCTTAGTGATATGCTTAAGTTCAGCGGGTAATCACGTCTGAACCGAGGTCAGGAAGACAGACCACGAAGGGTACCGTCGCTATATGAAAATAGCATCAGACACATGACCAAGTTCAGCATCAAACCAATGACAAAGTGACAGTGACGGAACGTGCCTGGTATGGAATTATCCCAGAAATCATAAGTGTGCCGACTAGGGGATCGCCAAACACACTGACAACTGAGTACCAACCCGATTATTAAACCACGATTCCGCCACTGCACCTCACCACGGCTTTCTGCCAAGACAAGGGTGCATCCGGATACATTAGGGAAACGCCATAGATCTGGCACCTCACATGATTACTCATAGAGGAGATCACGCCAGCTGGCAAAACCCAAGCCACGACTTTTTGGGCGTCGTGATAGTTTATAAGCCGACCCTCGGACAGGCGTGGCCACAGGCTAACCCATGGCCGCAATATGCGTTCAAGATGTCGATGTTCAAAGCAGTATGCAGTTTGCATTAATTCACACAGTTGGCTGCGCTCTTCATCGACACACGAGCCGAGTGATCCACCGTTCAGAGTTGTACGTATGGTCAAAGACCAGGTTATCAGTCCAACCCGGGATAGGCACCGCCGGGCGACGTACGTGCAGTCCAGCCACAAGGACCGGGTGCATGCGAGGGCAATGGCAAAGAATGGCAAGCCATTCAGTACCACTTTAACAGTGTAAATGTAGTAATGAAACAGTTCATAGGGCGGGAGCAGGGCCGTAGCCCAAATCTCCTCTTTAAGCCTAGCACTACCAATCGTGGCAGTACAACCCGTTCTCCTGGCTTGGACAAGCGCCCCGAGAGACGCAAGCATACCATCGGAGTATCATACAGGTAGGCACCCCATCAGTGTTCGGATATGCTGTGACCTCAATGAGCCAGGCATAGCCGTCCGCAAATTTTTATCGCATGACATGACGGTCACACGTGTATCGCTTGTGTGAGAGTAGATTTTCAGGTAATGATCCTTCCGCAGGTTCACCTACGGAAACCTTGTTACGACTTTTACTTCCTCTAAATGATCAAGTTTGGTCGTCTTCTCAGCACCGGTCGAGCGGCCGAAGCCACTACAATGGCACCAATCCGAGGACCTTGCTAAACCATTCAATCGGTAGTAGCGACGGGCGGTGTGTACAAAGGGCAGGGACGTAATCAGCGCAAGCTTATGACTTGCACTTACCAGGAATTCCTCGTTCACGGGGAACAATTGCAAGCCCCGATCCCAGTCACGACGGTTATGATACAGTTTACCCAACCTGCTCAGGCCAGGATTCCAAACTCGCTGAAACCGTCATTGTAGCGCACGTGCGGCCCCGGACATCTAAGGGCATCACAGACCTGTTATTGCTCAATTTCGTGCGACTGAATACCGCTTGTCCCTCTAAGAAGTAAGTACCTGCGCCGCACCCGCCGGTCAACGTAACCACTACCCCACGAGGAGGCAATGGACAACGCAACCTGCACGAGCACAGAGGACAGGCATACTATTTAGCAGGCCAGAGTCTCGTTCGTTATCGGAATTAACCAGACAAATCGCTCCACCAACTAAGAACGGCCATGCACCACCAACCACCGAATCAAGAAAGAGCTATCAATCTGTCAATCCTCACAGTGTCCGGGCCGGGTGAGTTTTCCCGTGTTGAGTCGAATTAAGCCGCAGGCTCCACTCCTGGTGGTGCCCTTCCGTCAATTCCTTTAAGTTTCAGCTTTGCAACCATACTTCCCCCGGAGCCCAAAGACTTAAGGGTTTCCCGGGGACTGCCCGTGGGGACACATAAAGAACCACCACGGATCGTCAGTTGGCATCGTTTATGGTCAGAACTAGGACGGTATCTGATCGTCTTCGAACCTCTGACTTTCGCTCAAGATCAATGAAAACATCCTTGGCAAATGCTTTCGCTGTAGTTTGTCTGGCGGCGATCCAAGAATTTCACCTCTAACACCGCCATACAAATGCCCCCGTCTGTCCCTCTTAACCATTACTTCGGATCCGAAAACCAACAAAATAGAACCGAAGTCCTATTCCATTATTCCATGCAAGAATTTTCAGGCACAAAGGCCTGCTTTGAGCACTCAAATTTGTTCAAAGTAAACGTGCTGTCCGCCTCCGACACCCGATTAAAGGCACCAAGAAGCATGCCAACAGACTAGCAGGCAAGCCCACCAGTCACGCTGACACCTGTAAACAGACACAGCAGAAAGGAAGCACAACCACGAGACCGACTCGCAAGCTCAACCCGGCAGTAACCAGGCCAGACCCACGAGCGACGGCATGTAGCCATGCGACCCAGATCCAACTACGAGCTTTTTAACTGCAACAACTTTAATATACGCTTCTGGAGCTGGAGTTACCGCGGCTGCTGGCACCAGACTTGCCCTCCAGTTGATCCTCGTTAAAGGATTTAAATTGTACTCATTCGAATTACGGAGCCTCTAGTGAGTCCCGTATCCGTATTTTTCGTCACTACCTCCCCGTGCCGGGATTGGGTAATTTGCGTGCCTGCTGCCTTCCTTGGAAGTGGTAGCCGTTTCTCAGGCTCCCTCTCCGGAATCGAACCCTGATTCCCCGTTACCCGTTAGCACCATGGTAGGCAGGTCACCTACCATCGAAAATTGATAGGGCAGACATTTGAAAGATCCGTCGCCGACACAAGGCCGACTGCGATCAGTGAAGTTATCCAGAGTCATCACAGAATGCAACAGGGACGACCGAAGCCGCCCCCGGTTGGTTCTGTTCTAATAAATCCACCCGTTCCCTCGCGGGTCAGGGCATAGTGGCATGTATTAGCTCTAGAATTACTACAGTTATCCATGTAGTATGTACGATCCAAGGAACCATAGCTGATTTAATGAGCCATTCGCGGTTTCACCGTTTAAAGGTATGTACTTAGACATGCATGGCTTAATCTCTGAGACAAGCATATGACTACTGGCAGGATCAACCAGATTATTCACAGTCCTCAACCCGTTCAGCCGAAGCCGTCGGGGCACAGGATCAAAATCAACGAGCTAGCCGCTGGACCGTGTCGCGGTTTCACGGAGCGTTAGCTTCACATGCGCACCACCACATGTTTTCACAGGAAGAGACGTTGCCCCGGGCGTCACATTCCCATTCATACAGCAGTTTCCTGCTAGCGAATATCGATCATGCACCACCAAAGCAACCTGCACCTGGTCGCCCGGCTTACAGGACAAGCCAATCGGATTAATCAGCTCAAGAGAGGCACGCCACACTCGAGAACGAATGACCAGCCCCGAAGAACCAGCCCTCCGCTAAGGAGCGAGCAGCCATCCCACTTCATATGCGAGGAAATTCACCCCACACCCAGTTACGAGCAACCGCGGCAGGGGCACGCCACCAAGGCGATATCCACCGGCACACGGAAACAGACGATCGCCGCACCAACCCAAGCCGTAGCCCGGGGTAGGTCAGTAAGAACACGGCAACATAGCAAGCTTCAGGATTGTCACCATCGAGCACGCAGGCCAGGGGCATCTATGCTACAATTAGGCCAAGCGACTGGATGTGACCGGTGGGCGTCACCCCACATATATCATGCAAAACTAGATGAGTTACAAACTGGATGATAAAAAATAACACTGAGATGAACTTGGAAAAAAATATGTGTGGACCTTTAGGCTCTATATAGACCAACGGGTCCATATAGAGTCAAATATATATGCGCATCATAGCCTATATGCACCATACAGGCCCATATCTATAGCCTATATAGACTCCCTATGCAAGCCTATAGGCTCGTATGCTGGACTATAGGCTCATATACCGGCCTGTATGCGCTGTATAAGCCCATACCTATAGCCTATACAGACTCCCTATGCAAGCCTATACACTACATACACGGCCTATTGCAACTCCATATAGACGGGTAAACGGCGGTGGTAACCTTGACTCTCTTATGGACCCGTATGCTGGCCTATAGGCCCATATACCAGCCTATATGCATTGTATAGGCCTATACCTATAGCCCATATGGACTCCCTATGCAAGCCTATAGGCTCGCATGCCGGCCCATGGGCTCGTATGCCGGCCCACAAGCCCATATGCCAGCCCATATGCACTGTATAGGCCCATACCTATAGCCTATATAGACTCCCTATGCAAGCCTATAGGCTCGTATGCTGGACTATAGGCTCATATACCGGCCTATATGCGCTGTATAAGCCCATACCTATAGCCTATACAGACTCCCTATGCAAGCCTATACACTACATACACGGCCTATTGCAACTCCATATAGACGGGTAAACGGCGGTGGTAACCTTGACTCTCTTATGGACCCGTATGCTGGCCTATAGGCCCATATACCAGCCTATATGCATTGTATAGGCCTATACCTATAGCCCATATGGACTCCCTATGCAAGCCTATAGGCTCGCATGCCGGCCCATGGGCTCGTATGCCGGCCCACAAGCCCATATGCCAGCCCATATGCACTGTATAGGCCCATACCTATAGCCTATATAGACTCCCTATGCAAGCCTATAGGCTCGTATGCCGGCCCACAAGCCCATATGCCAGCCCATATGCACCATATAGACCCATACCTATAGCCTACATAGACTCCCCATGCAAGCCTATATACTATATGCACGGCCTATGGTAACTCCATATAGACGGGTAAACGGCGGTAGTAACTCGGACTCTCCGAGGAGAGAGGGTACTCCCTATATAACATACAGAACTAGATGAGGGTCTCAGAATGGCTGCAATAAATAGGTTTTTTTGCTATAACTTTTTCAAAAATTAATTTTTCCCGATTATTTTTTTTTGTGCAGTTGTACAAATGCGTGCTGCATGACCCAGTGTAATATCTCCGACCTAGCAAAATATTTCTTCGGACGAATTTCGAAAAAACTGAAACAAAAACCTGAAAGGAGGGTGAGTTACCCCCGCCGATGACCCGAGTACATAAAATCGCAGTTACATGGCCGATGGTGCAATACAGAACGCAGGCACGGCCTATGCTGGCATATAGGCTCCTATGCTACACTATAGGCGCATATGCACGCCTATATACGGCCCGTACGCACGGCCTATGCTGGTATATAGGCTCCTATGCTACACTATAGGCGCATATGCACGCCTATATACGGCCCGTACGCACGGCCTATGCTGGTATATAGGCTCCTATGCTGCACTATAGGCGCATATGCACGCCTATATACGGCCCGTACGCACGGCCTATGCTGGTATATAGGCTCCTATGCTACACTATAGGCGCCTATGCACGCCTATATACGGCCCGTACGCACGGCCTATGCTGGTATATAGGCTCCTATGCTACACTATAGGCGCCTATGCACGCCTATATACGGCCCGTACGCACGGCCTATGCTGGCATATAGGCTCCTATGCTACACTATAGGCGCATATGCACGCCTATATACGGCCCGTACGCACGGCCTATGCTGGCATATAGGCTCCTATGCTACACTATAGGCGCCTATGCACGCCTATATACGGCCCGTACGCACGGCCTATGCTGGTATATAGGCTCCTATGCTACACTATAGGCGCATATGCACGCCTATATACGGCCCGTACGCACGGCCTATGCTGGTATATAGGCTCCTATGCTACACTATAGGCGCATATGCACGCCTATATACGGCCCGTACGCACGGCCTATGCTGGCATATAGGCTCCTATGCTACACTATAGGCGCATATGCACGCCTATATACGGCCCGTACGCAGGGCCTATGCTGGTATATAGGCTCCTATGCTACACTATAGGCGCCTATGCACGCCTATATACGGCCCGTACGCACGGCCTATGCTGGTATATAGGCTCCTATGCTACACTATAGGCGCATATGCACGCCTATATACGGCCCGTACGCACGGCCTATGCTGGTATATAGGCTCCTATGCTACACTATAGGCGCATATGCACGCCTATATACGGCCCGTACGCACGGCCTATGCTGGTATATAGGCTCCTATGCTACACTATAGGCGCCTATGCACGCCTATATACGGCCCGTACGCACGGCCTATGCTGGTATATAGGCTCCTATGCTACACTATAGGCGCCTATGCACGCCTATATACGGCCCGTACGCACGGCCTATGCTGGCATATAGGCTCCTATGCTACACTATAGGCGCATATGCACGCCTATATACGGCCCGTACGCACGGCCTATGCTGGCATATAGGCTCCTATGCTACACTATAGGCGCCTATGCACGCCTATATACGGCCCGTACGCACGGCCTATGCTGGTATATAGGCTCCTATGCTACACTATAGGCGCATATGCACGCCTATATACGGCCCGTACGCACGGCCTATGCTGGTATATAGGCTCCTATGCTACACTATAGGCGCATATGCACGCCTATATACGGCCCGTACGCACGGCCTATGCTGGCATATAGGCTCCTATGCTACACTATAGGCGCATATGCACGCCTATATACGGCCCGTACGCACGGCCTATGCTGGTATATAGGCTCCTATGCTACACTATAGGCGCATATGCACGCCTATATACGGCCCGTACGCACGGCCTATGCTGGTATATAGGCTCCTATGCTACACTATAGGCGCATATGCACGCCTATATACGGCCCGTACGCACGGCCTATGCTGGTATATAGGCTCCTATGCTACACTATAGGCGCATATGCACGCCTATATACGGCCCGTACGCACGGCCTATGCTGGTATATAGGCTCCTATGCTACACTATAGGCGCATATGCACGCCTATATACGGCCCGTACGCACGGCCTATGCTGGCATATAGGCTCCTATGCTACACTATAGGCGCATATGCACGCCTATATACGGCCCGTACGCAGGGCCTATGCTGGTATATAGGCTCCTATGCTACACTATAGGCGCCTATGCACGCCT
>CANUEZ040000641.1:0-10000 GCA_948099385.1 Fasciola hepatica | reverse complement strand
ACCAAAAATGGCCCACTTGGCACTCACATTCAACGCCCAGCTCCGTTTGAGCGAGTTAGGCTTCTCACCCATTTAAAGTTTGAGAATAGGTTGAGGACGTTTCGCCCCCAATGCCTCTAATCATTCGCTTTACCGGATAAAACTGTTTATATCACAGAATGCCAGCTATCCTGAGGGAAACTTCGGAGGGAACCAGCTACTAGATGGTTCGATTAGTCTTTCGCCCCTATACTCACGTTTGACGATCGATTTGCACGTCAGAATCGCTGCGGTCCTCCACCAGAGTTTCCTCTGGCTTCAACCTGCGCAAGCATAGTTCACCATCTTTCGGGTCTCAACATGTACGCTCATGCTCCGCCCCGACGATGAGCAAGCACGAGGCTGCCTCTACGCCATGGGACGGGCCGGTGATGCGCCTGCCGCTCGAAGCTTGGTAGTACCGCGCATGAGAAACGACAGGATCTCACCTCAGCCCAGACAAGCCGAGCCTTCACTTTCACTGCGCCTTTGGGTTTCGTAACGCCCAATGACTCGCGCACATGTTACTCTCCTTGGTCCGTGTTTCAAGACGGGTCAGGTGGATAGTCTACCACTACACCACAGACTGTGGGCCCTTTCAAAGTGCAACAAACGCAACCGCCGACCGAACGACACCGAGCCATCACCTGGCCTGCATTCACAAGCAACAAGGCAACCAGACCCAGAGCCGCCGGCGCGACAGGCACGCCCGCACGCACAACAAGCCGCCGTCTCCGACGTACCGCACAGAACCGAAGCAGTCGGCTATTACACCCGAAGCACGATAAATCGCACAACGGGCTACCTGCCATCCCGACCTAGCAAGGACACAAGGACCCTACCAAGCCGGTTTAACCGCAACAGCCAGACAGCAACGTCGGTCGTGGTGAACACTCTGAGAAAGTGCACTGGCAAGCAGGTCCGTCAGTACCCGGGCGCACAACACCTGATGAGTGATTCGCGCATCCCCACCGAAGCGGGGACCTGCAGCTAAGCAGACCCGAGCACACAACCAATATGACCAAGCTCATGCCATACTCACCAGCTGAATCCTCAGAGCTTGCAGTTCAACTCCACCTGTTTACCTCTGAACGGTTTCACGCACTGTTTACTCTCTCTTCAAAGTACTTTTCAACTTTCCCTCACGGTACTTGTTCGCTATCGGACTCGTGCTAGTATTTAGCCTTGGATGGAGTTTACCACCCGCTTTGGGCTGCATTCACAAACAACCCGACTCCAAGGTCTGCTCAGGAAGATACTGGCCATTCTGAATCTCCACCCCCACGGGCCTTTCACCCTCATTGGGCCATGTCCGAGTAACCTTACTCATTATAGGACTTAGGGTGGAGCAGCATCTTCGCGAGCTAACCTGAACACCACATTGCCTAGGGGCCAAATGACCACAGGCTTCGGTGCTGGGCTTTTCCCTGTTCACTCGCCGTTACTAAGGGAATCCTGGTTAGTTTCTTTTCCTCCGCTTAGTGATATGCTTAAGTTCAGCGGGTAATCACGTCTGAACCGAGGTCAGGAAGACAGACCACGAAGGGTACCGTCGCTATATGAAAATAGCATCAGACACATGACCAAGTTCAGCATCAAACCAATGACAAAGTGACAGTGACGGAACGTGCCTGGTATGGAATTATCCCAGAAATCATAAGTGTGCCGACTAGGGGATCGCCAAACACACTGACAACTGAGTACCAACCCGATTATTAAACCACGATTCCGCCACTGCACCTCACCACGGCTTTCTGCCAAGACAAGGGTGCATCCGGATACATTAGGGAAACGCCATAGATCTGGCACCTCACATGATTACTCATAGAGGAGATCACGCCAGCTGGCAAAACCCAAGCCACGACTTTTTGGGCGTCGTGATAGTTTATAAGCCGACCCTCGGACAGGCGTGGCCACAGGCTAACCCATGGCCGCAATATGCGTTCAAGATGTCGATGTTCAAAGCAGTATGCAGTTTGCATTAATTCACACAGTTGGCTGCGCTCTTCATCGACACACGAGCCGAGTGATCCACCGTTCAGAGTTGTACGTATGGTCAAAGACCAGGTTATCAGTCCAACCCGGGATAGGCACCGCCGGGCGACGTACGTGCAGTCCAGCCACAAGGACCGGGTGCATGCGAGGGCAATGGCAAAGAATGGCAAGCCATTCAGTACCACTTTAACAGTGTAAATGTAGTAATGAAACAGTTCATAGGGCGGGAGCAGGGCCGTAGCCCAAATCTCCTCTTTAAGCCTAGCACTACCAATCGTGGCAGTACAACCCGTTCTCCTGGCTTGGACAAGCGCCCCGAGAGACGCAAGCATACCATCGGAGTATCATACAGGTAGGCACCCCATCAGTGTTCGGATATGCTGTGACCTCAATGAGCCAGGCATAGCCGTCCGCAAATTTTTATCGCATGACATGACGGTCACACGTGTATCGCTTGTGTGAGAGTAGATTTTCAGGTAATGATCCTTCCGCAGGTTCACCTACGGAAACCTTGTTACGACTTTTACTTCCTCTAAATGATCAAGTTTGGTCGTCTTCTCAGCACCGGTCGAGCGGCCGAAGCCACTACAATGGCACCAATCCGAGGACCTTGCTAAACCATTCAATCGGTAGTAGCGACGGGCGGTGTGTACAAAGGGCAGGGACGTAATCAGCGCAAGCTTATGACTTGCACTTACCAGGAATTCCTCGTTCACGGGGAACAATTGCAAGCCCCGATCCCAGTCACGACGGTTATGATACAGTTTACCCAACCTGCTCAGGCCAGGATTCCAAACTCGCTGAAACCGTCATTGTAGCGCACGTGCGGCCCCGGACATCTAAGGGCATCACAGACCTGTTATTGCTCAATTTCGTGCGACTGAATACCGCTTGTCCCTCTAAGAAGTAAGTACCTGCGCCGCACCCGCCGGTCAACGTAACCACTACCCCACGAGGAGGCAATGGACAACGCAACCTGCACGAGCACAGAGGACAGGCATACTATTTAGCAGGCCAGAGTCTCGTTCGTTATCGGAATTAACCAGACAAATCGCTCCACCAACTAAGAACGGCCATGCACCACCAACCACCGAATCAAGAAAGAGCTATCAATCTGTCAATCCTCACAGTGTCCGGGCCGGGTGAGTTTTCCCGTGTTGAGTCGAATTAAGCCGCAGGCTCCACTCCTGGTGGTGCCCTTCCGTCAATTCCTTTAAGTTTCAGCTTTGCAACCATACTTCCCCCGGAGCCCAAAGACTTAAGGGTTTCCCGGGGACTGCCCGTGGGGACACATAAAGAACCACCACGGATCGTCAGTTGGCATCGTTTATGGTCAGAACTAGGACGGTATCTGATCGTCTTCGAACCTCTGACTTTCGCTCAAGATCAATGAAAACATCCTTGGCAAATGCTTTCGCTGTAGTTTGTCTGGCGGCGATCCAAGAATTTCACCTCTAACACCGCCATACAAATGCCCCCGTCTGTCCCTCTTAACCATTACTTCGGATCCGAAAACCAACAAAATAGAACCGAAGTCCTATTCCATTATTCCATGCAAGAATTTTCAGGCACAAAGGCCTGCTTTGAGCACTCAAATTTGTTCAAAGTAAACGTGCTGTCCGCCTCCGACACCCGATTAAAGGCACCAAGAAGCATGCCAACAGACTAGCAGGCAAGCCCACCAGTCACGCTGACACCTGTAAACAGACACAGCAGAAAGGAAGCACAACCACGAGACCGACTCGCAAGCTCAACCCGGCAGTAACCAGGCCAGACCCACGAGCGACGGCATGTAGCCATGCGACCCAGATCCAACTACGAGCTTTTTAACTGCAACAACTTTAATATACGCTTCTGGAGCTGGAGTTACCGCGGCTGCTGGCACCAGACTTGCCCTCCAGTTGATCCTCGTTAAAGGATTTAAATTGTACTCATTCGAATTACGGAGCCTCTAGTGAGTCCCGTATCCGTATTTTTCGTCACTACCTCCCCGTGCCGGGATTGGGTAATTTGCGTGCCTGCTGCCTTCCTTGGAAGTGGTAGCCGTTTCTCAGGCTCCCTCTCCGGAATCGAACCCTGATTCCCCGTTACCCGTTAGCACCATGGTAGGCAGGTCACCTACCATCGAAAATTGATAGGGCAGACATTTGAAAGATCCGTCGCCGACACAAGGCCGACTGCGATCAGTGAAGTTATCCAGAGTCATCACAGAATGCAACAGGGACGACCGAAGCCGCCCCCGGTTGGTTCTGTTCTAATAAATCCACCCGTTCCCTCGCGGGTCAGGGCATAGTGGCATGTATTAGCTCTAGAATTACTACAGTTATCCATGTAGTATGTACGATCCAAGGAACCATAGCTGATTTAATGAGCCATTCGCGGTTTCACCGTTTAAAGGTATGTACTTAGACATGCATGGCTTAATCTCTGAGACAAGCATATGACTACTGGCAGGATCAACCAGATTATTCACAGTCCTCAACCCGTTCAGCCGAAGCCGTCGGGGCACAGGATCAAAATCAACGAGCTAGCCGCTGGACCGTGTCGCGGTTTCACGGAGCGTTAGCTTCACATGCGCACCACCACATGTTTTCACAGGAAGAGACGTTGCCCCGGGCGTCACATTCCCATTCATACAGCAGTTTCCTGCTAGCGAATATCGATCATGCACCACCAAAGCAACCTGCACCTGGTCGCCCGGCTTACAGGACAAGCCAATCGGATTAATCAGCTCAAGAGAGGCACGCCACACTCGAGAACGAATGACCAGCCCCGAAGAACCAGCCCTCCGCTAAGGAGCGAGCAGCCATCCCACTTCATATGCGAGGAAATTCACCCCACACCCAGTTACGAGCAACCGCGGCAGGGGCACGCCACCAAGGCGATATCCACCGGCACACGGAAACAGACGATCGCCGCACCAACCCAAGCCGTAGCCCGGGGTAGGTCAGTAAGAACACGGCAACATAGCAAGCTTCAGGATTGTCACCATCGAGCACGCAGGCCAGGGGCATCTATGCTACAATTAGGCCAAGCGACTGGATGTGACCGGTGGGCGTCACCCCACATATATCATGCAAAACTAGATGAGTTACAAACTGGATGATAAAAAATAACACTGAGATGAACTTGGAAAAAAATATGTGTGGACCTTTAGGCTCTATATAGACCAACGGGTCCATATAGAGTCAAATATATATGCGCATCATAGCCTATATGCACCATACAGGCCCATATCTATAGCCTATATAGACTCCCTATGCAAGCCTATAGGCTCGTATGCTGGACTATAGGCTCATATACCGGCCTGTATGCGCTGTATAAGCCCATACCTATAGCCTATACAGACTCCCTATGCAAGCCTATACACTACATACACGGCCTATTGCAACTCCATATAGACGGGTAAACGGCGGTGGTAACCTTGACTCTCTTATGGACCCGTATGCTGGCCTATAGGCCCATATACCAGCCTATATGCATTGTATAGGCCTATACCTATAGCCCATATGGACTCCCTATGCAAGCCTATAGGCTCGCATGCCGGCCCATGGGCTCGTATGCCGGCCCACAAGCCCATATGCCAGCCCATATGCACTGTATAGGCCCATACCTATAGCCTATATAGACTCCCTATGCAAGCCTATAGGCTCGTATGCTGGACTATAGGCTCATATACCGGCCTATATGCGCTGTATAAGCCCATACCTATAGCCTATACAGACTCCCTATGCAAGCCTATACACTACATACACGGCCTATTGCAACTCCATATAGACGGGTAAACGGCGGTGGTAACCTTGACTCTCTTATGGACCCGTATGCTGGCCTATAGGCCCATATACCAGCCTATATGCATTGTATAGGCCTATACCTATAGCCCATATGGACTCCCTATGCAAGCCTATAGGCTCGCATGCCGGCCCATGGGCTCGTATGCCGGCCCACAAGCCCATATGCCAGCCCATATGCACTGTATAGGCCCATACCTATAGCCTATATAGACTCCCTATGCAAGCCTATAGGCTCGTATGCCGGCCCACAAGCCCATATGCCAGCCCATATGCACCATATAGACCCATACCTATAGCCTACATAGACTCCCCATGCAAGCCTATATACTATATGCACGGCCTATGGTAACTCCATATAGACGGGTAAACGGCGGTAGTAACTCGGACTCTCCGAGGAGAGAGGGTACTCCCTATATAACATACAGAACTAGATGAGGGTCTCAGAATGGCTGCAATAAATAGGTTTTTTTGCTATAACTTTTTCAAAAATTAATTTTTCCCGATTATTTTTTTTTGTGCAGTTGTACAAATGCGTGCTGCATGACCCAGTGTAATATCTCCGACCTAGCAAAATATTTCTTCGGACGAATTTCGAAAAAACTGAAACAAAAACCTGAAAGGAGGGTGAGTTACCCCCGCCGATGACCCGAGTACATAAAATCGCAGTTACATGGCCGATGGTGCAATACAGAACGCAGGCACGGCCTATGCTGGCATATAGGCTCCTATGCTACACTATAGGCGCATATGCACGCCTATATACGGCCCGTACGCACGGCCTATGCTGGTATATAGGCTCCTATGCTACACTATAGGCGCATATGCACGCCTATATACGGCCCGTACGCACGGCCTATGCTGGTATATAGGCTCCTATGCTGCACTATAGGCGCATATGCACGCCTATATACGGCCCGTACGCACGGCCTATGCTGGTATATAGGCTCCTATGCTACACTATAGGCGCCTATGCACGCCTATATACGGCCCGTACGCACGGCCTATGCTGGTATATAGGCTCCTATGCTACACTATAGGCGCCTATGCACGCCTATATACGGCCCGTACGCACGGCCTATGCTGGCATATAGGCTCCTATGCTACACTATAGGCGCATATGCACGCCTATATACGGCCCGTACGCACGGCCTATGCTGGCATATAGGCTCCTATGCTACACTATAGGCGCCTATGCACGCCTATATACGGCCCGTACGCACGGCCTATGCTGGTATATAGGCTCCTATGCTACACTATAGGCGCATATGCACGCCTATATACGGCCCGTACGCACGGCCTATGCTGGTATATAGGCTCCTATGCTACACTATAGGCGCATATGCACGCCTATATACGGCCCGTACGCACGGCCTATGCTGGCATATAGGCTCCTATGCTACACTATAGGCGCATATGCACGCCTATATACGGCCCGTACGCAGGGCCTATGCTGGTATATAGGCTCCTATGCTACACTATAGGCGCCTATGCACGCCTATATACGGCCCGTACGCACGGCCTATGCTGGTATATAGGCTCCTATGCTACACTATAGGCGCATATGCACGCCTATATACGGCCCGTACGCACGGCCTATGCTGGTATATAGGCTCCTATGCTACACTATAGGCGCATATGCACGCCTATATACGGCCCGTACGCACGGCCTATGCTGGTATATAGGCTCCTATGCTACACTATAGGCGCCTATGCACGCCTATATACGGCCCGTACGCACGGCCTATGCTGGTATATAGGCTCCTATGCTACACTATAGGCGCCTATGCACGCCTATATACGGCCCGTACGCACGGCCTATGCTGGCATATAGGCTCCTATGCTACACTATAGGCGCATATGCACGCCTATATACGGCCCGTACGCACGGCCTATGCTGGCATATAGGCTCCTATGCTACACTATAGGCGCCTATGCACGCCTATATACGGCCCGTACGCACGGCCTATGCTGGTATATAGGCTCCTATGCTACACTATAGGCGCATATGCACGCCTATATACGGCCCGTACGCACGGCCTATGCTGGTATATAGGCTCCTATGCTACACTATAGGCGCATATGCACGCCTATATACGGCCCGTACGCACGGCCTATGCTGGCATATAGGCTCCTATGCTACACTATAGGCGCATATGCACGCCTATATACGGCCCGTACGCACGGCCTATGCTGGTATATAGGCTCCTATGCTACACTATAGGCGCATATGCACGCCTATATACGGCCCGTACGCACGGCCTATGCTGGTATATAGGCTCCTATGCTACACTATAGGCGCATATGCACGCCTATATACGGCCCGTACGCACGGCCTATGCTGGTATATAGGCTCCTATGCTACACTATAGGCGCATATGCACGCCTATATACGGCCCGTACGCACGGCCTATGCTGGTATATAGGCTCCTATGCTACACTATAGGCGCATATGCACGCCTATATACGGCCCGTACGCACGGCCTATGCTGGCATATAGGCTCCTATGCTACACTATAGGCGCATATGCACGCCTATATACGGCCCGTACGCACGGCCTATGCTGGTATATAGGCTCCTATGCTACACTATAGGCGCCTATGCACGCCTATATACGGCCCGTACGCACGGCCTATGCTGGTATATAGGCTCCTATGCTACACTATAGGCGCATATGCACGCCTATATACGGCCCGTACGCACGGCCTATGCTGGTATATAGGCTCCTATGCTGCACTATAGGCGCATATGCACGCCTATATACGGCCCGTACGCACGGCCTATGCTGGTATATAGGCTCCTATGCTACACTATAGGCGCCTATGCACGCCTATATACGGCCCGTACGCACGGCCTATGCTGGTATATAGGCTCCTATGCTACACTATAGGCGCCTATGCACGCCTATATACGGCCCGTACGCACGGCCTATGCTGGTATATAGGCTCCTATGCTACACTATAGGCGCCTATGCACGCCTATATACGGCCCGTACGCACGGCCTATGCTGGTATATAGGCTCCTATGCTACACTATAGGCGCATATGCACGCCTATATACGGCCCGTACGCACGGCCTATGCTGGTATATAGGCTCCTATGCTGCACTATAGGCGCATATGCACGCCTATATACGGCCCGTACGCACGGCCTATGCTGGTATATAGGCTCCTATGCTACACTATAGGCGCCTATGCACGCCTATATACGGCCCGTACGCACGGCCTATGCTGGTATATAGGCTCCTATGCTACACTATAGGCGCCTATGCACGCCTATATACGGCCCGTACGCACGGCCTATGCTGGTATATAGGCTCCTATGCTACACTATAGGCGCCTATGCACGCCTATATACGGCCCGTACGCACGGCCTATGCTGGTATATAGGCTCCTATGCTACACTATAGGCGCATATGCACGCCTATATACGGCCCGTACGCACGGCCTATGCTGGTATATAGGCTCCTATGCTACACTATAGGCGCATATGCACGCCTATATACGGCCCGTACGCACGGCCTATGCTGGTATATAGGCTCCTATGCTACACTATAGGCGCCTATGCACGCCTATATACGGCCCGTACGCACGGCCTATGCTGGTATATAGGCTCCTATGCTACACTATAGGCGCCTATGCACGCCTATATACGGCCCGTACGCACGGCCTATGCTGGTATATAGGCTCCTATGCTACACTATAGGCGCCTATGCACGCCTATATACGGCCCGTACGCACGGCCTATGCTGGTATATAGGCTCCTATGCTACACTATAGGCGCATATGCACGCCTATATACGGCCCGTACGCACGGCCTATGCTGGTATATAGGCTCCTATGCTACACTATAGGCGCCTATGCACGCCTATATACGGCCCGTACGCACGGCCTATGCTGGTATATAGGCTCCTATGCTACACTATAGGCGCCTATGCACGCCTATATACGGCCCGTACGCACGGCCTATGCTGGCATATAGGCTCCTATGCTACACTATAGGCGCATATGCACGCCTATATACGGCCCGTACGCACGGCCTATGCTGGCATATAGGCTCCTATGCTACACTATAGGCGCATATGCACGCCTATATACGGCCCGTACGCAGGGCCTATGCTGGTATATAGGCTCCTATGCTACACTATAGGCGCCTATGCACGCCTATATACGGCCCGTACGCACGGCCTATGCTGGC
>CANUEZ040000640.1:12500-22500 GCA_948099385.1 Fasciola hepatica | reverse complement strand
CTCCTACTCGTCACAACAATTCCGCGCCTGAGTCATGTGGCTTGCCCTCACACCACACATTACCGACTCAGCTTGCAATGACGGTCCGGTATAGGTCCGACGCTCCAGCGCCATCCATTTTCAGGGCTGGTTGATTCGGCAGGTGAGTTGTTACACACTCCTTAGCGGATTCCAACTTCCATGGCCACCGTCCTGCTGTCTGGACCAACCAACACCTTTTGTGGTATCTCATGAGCGTCGTGTTAGGCACCTTAACCGAACGTTTGGTTCATCCCACAGCGCCAGTTCTGCTTACCAAAAATGGCCCACTTGGCACTCACATTCAACGCCCAGCTCCGTTTGAGCGAGTTAGGCTTCTCACCCATTTAAAGTTTGAGAATAGGTTGAGGACGTTTCGCCCCCAATGCCTCTAATCATTCGCTTTACCGGATAAAACTGTTTATATCACAGAATGCCAGCTATCCTGAGGGAAACTTCGGAGGGAACCAGCTACTAGATGGTTCGATTAGTCTTTCGCCCCTATACTCACGTTTGACGATCGATTTGCACGTCAGAATCGCTGCGGTCCTCCACCAGAGTTTCCTCTGGCTTCAACCTGCGCAAGCATAGTTCACCATCTTTCGGGTCTCAACATGTACGCTCATGCTCCGCCCCGACGATGAGCAAGCACGAGGCTGCCTCTACGCCATGGGACGGGCCGGTGATGCGCCTGCCGCTCGAAGCTTGGTAGTACCGCGCATGAGAAACGACAGGATCTCACCTCAGCCCAGACAAGCCGAGCCTTCACTTTCACTGCGCCTTTGGGTTTCGTAACGCCCAATGACTCGCGCACATGTTACTCTCCTTGGTCCGTGTTTCAAGACGGGTCAGGTGGATAGTCTACCACTACACCACAGACTGTGGGCCCTTTCAAAGTGCAACAAACGCAACCGCCGACCGAACGACACCGAGCCATCACCTGGCCTGCATTCACAAGCAACAAGGCAACCAGACCCAGAGCCGCCGGCGCGACAGGCACGCCCGCACGCACAACAAGCCGCCGTCTCCGACGTACCGCACAGAACCGAAGCAGTCGGCTATTACACCCGAAGCACGATAAATCGCACAACGGGCTACCTGCCATCCCGACCTAGCAAGGACACAAGGACCCTACCAAGCCGGTTTAACCGCAACAGCCAGACAGCAACGTCGGTCGTGGTGAACACTCTGAGAAAGTGCACTGGCAAGCAGGTCCGTCAGTACCCGGGCGCACAACACCTGATGAGTGATTCGCGCATCCCCACCGAAGCGGGGACCTGCAGCTAAGCAGACCCGAGCACACAACCAATATGACCAAGCTCATGCCATACTCACCAGCTGAATCCTCAGAGCTTGCAGTTCAACTCCACCTGTTTACCTCTGAACGGTTTCACGCACTGTTTACTCTCTCTTCAAAGTACTTTTCAACTTTCCCTCACGGTACTTGTTCGCTATCGGACTCGTGCTAGTATTTAGCCTTGGATGGAGTTTACCACCCGCTTTGGGCTGCATTCACAAACAACCCGACTCCAAGGTCTGCTCAGGAAGATACTGGCCATTCTGAATCTCCACCCCCACGGGCCTTTCACCCTCATTGGGCCATGTCCGAGTAACCTTACTCATTATAGGACTTAGGGTGGAGCAGCATCTTCGCGAGCTAACCTGAACACCACATTGCCTAGGGGCCAAATGACCACAGGCTTCGGTGCTGGGCTTTTCCCTGTTCACTCGCCGTTACTAAGGGAATCCTGGTTAGTTTCTTTTCCTCCGCTTAGTGATATGCTTAAGTTCAGCGGGTAATCACGTCTGAACCGAGGTCAGGAAGACAGACCACGAAGGGTACCGTCGCTATATGAAAATAGCATCAGACACATGACCAAGTTCAGCATCAAACCAATGACAAAGTGACAGTGACGGAACGTGCCTGGTATGGAATTATCCCAGAAATCATAAGTGTGCCGACTAGGGGATCGCCAAACACACTGACAACTGAGTACCAACCCGATTATTAAACCACGATTCCGCCACTGCACCTCACCACGGCTTTCTGCCAAGACAAGGGTGCATCCGGATACATTAGGGAAACGCCATAGATCTGGCACCTCACATGATTACTCATAGAGGAGATCACGCCAGCTGGCAAAACCCAAGCCACGACTTTTTGGGCGTCGTGATAGTTTATAAGCCGACCCTCGGACAGGCGTGGCCACAGGCTAACCCATGGCCGCAATATGCGTTCAAGATGTCGATGTTCAAAGCAGTATGCAGTTTGCATTAATTCACACAGTTGGCTGCGCTCTTCATCGACACACGAGCCGAGTGATCCACCGTTCAGAGTTGTACGTATGGTCAAAGACCAGGTTATCAGTCCAACCCGGGATAGGCACCGCCGGGCGACGTACGTGCAGTCCAGCCACAAGGACCGGGTGCATGCGAGGGCAATGGCAAAGAATGGCAAGCCATTCAGTACCACTTTAACAGTGTAAATGTAGTAATGAAACAGTTCATAGGGCGGGAGCAGGGCCGTAGCCCAAATCTCCTCTTTAAGCCTAGCACTACCAATCGTGGCAGTACAACCCGTTCTCCTGGCTTGGACAAGCGCCCCGAGAGACGCAAGCATACCATCGGAGTATCATACAGGTAGGCACCCCATCAGTGTTCGGATATGCTGTGACCTCAATGAGCCAGGCATAGCCGTCCGCAAATTTTTATCGCATGACATGACGGTCACACGTGTATCGCTTGTGTGAGAGTAGATTTTCAGGTAATGATCCTTCCGCAGGTTCACCTACGGAAACCTTGTTACGACTTTTACTTCCTCTAAATGATCAAGTTTGGTCGTCTTCTCAGCACCGGTCGAGCGGCCGAAGCCACTACAATGGCACCAATCCGAGGACCTTGCTAAACCATTCAATCGGTAGTAGCGACGGGCGGTGTGTACAAAGGGCAGGGACGTAATCAGCGCAAGCTTATGACTTGCACTTACCAGGAATTCCTCGTTCACGGGGAACAATTGCAAGCCCCGATCCCAGTCACGACGGTTATGATACAGTTTACCCAACCTGCTCAGGCCAGGATTCCAAACTCGCTGAAACCGTCATTGTAGCGCACGTGCGGCCCCGGACATCTAAGGGCATCACAGACCTGTTATTGCTCAATTTCGTGCGACTGAATACCGCTTGTCCCTCTAAGAAGTAAGTACCTGCGCCGCACCCGCCGGTCAACGTAACCACTACCCCACGAGGAGGCAATGGACAACGCAACCTGCACGAGCACAGAGGACAGGCATACTATTTAGCAGGCCAGAGTCTCGTTCGTTATCGGAATTAACCAGACAAATCGCTCCACCAACTAAGAACGGCCATGCACCACCAACCACCGAATCAAGAAAGAGCTATCAATCTGTCAATCCTCACAGTGTCCGGGCCGGGTGAGTTTTCCCGTGTTGAGTCGAATTAAGCCGCAGGCTCCACTCCTGGTGGTGCCCTTCCGTCAATTCCTTTAAGTTTCAGCTTTGCAACCATACTTCCCCCGGAGCCCAAAGACTTAAGGGTTTCCCGGGGACTGCCCGTGGGGACACATAAAGAACCACCACGGATCGTCAGTTGGCATCGTTTATGGTCAGAACTAGGACGGTATCTGATCGTCTTCGAACCTCTGACTTTCGCTCAAGATCAATGAAAACATCCTTGGCAAATGCTTTCGCTGTAGTTTGTCTGGCGGCGATCCAAGAATTTCACCTCTAACACCGCCATACAAATGCCCCCGTCTGTCCCTCTTAACCATTACTTCGGATCCGAAAACCAACAAAATAGAACCGAAGTCCTATTCCATTATTCCATGCAAGAATTTTCAGGCACAAAGGCCTGCTTTGAGCACTCAAATTTGTTCAAAGTAAACGTGCTGTCCGCCTCCGACACCCGATTAAAGGCACCAAGAAGCATGCCAACAGACTAGCAGGCAAGCCCACCAGTCACGCTGACACCTGTAAACAGACACAGCAGAAAGGAAGCACAACCACGAGACCGACTCGCAAGCTCAACCCGGCAGTAACCAGGCCAGACCCACGAGCGACGGCATGTAGCCATGCGACCCAGATCCAACTACGAGCTTTTTAACTGCAACAACTTTAATATACGCTTCTGGAGCTGGAGTTACCGCGGCTGCTGGCACCAGACTTGCCCTCCAGTTGATCCTCGTTAAAGGATTTAAATTGTACTCATTCGAATTACGGAGCCTCTAGTGAGTCCCGTATCCGTATTTTTCGTCACTACCTCCCCGTGCCGGGATTGGGTAATTTGCGTGCCTGCTGCCTTCCTTGGAAGTGGTAGCCGTTTCTCAGGCTCCCTCTCCGGAATCGAACCCTGATTCCCCGTTACCCGTTAGCACCATGGTAGGCAGGTCACCTACCATCGAAAATTGATAGGGCAGACATTTGAAAGATCCGTCGCCGACACAAGGCCGACTGCGATCAGTGAAGTTATCCAGAGTCATCACAGAATGCAACAGGGACGACCGAAGCCGCCCCCGGTTGGTTCTGTTCTAATAAATCCACCCGTTCCCTCGCGGGTCAGGGCATAGTGGCATGTATTAGCTCTAGAATTACTACAGTTATCCATGTAGTATGTACGATCCAAGGAACCATAGCTGATTTAATGAGCCATTCGCGGTTTCACCGTTTAAAGGTATGTACTTAGACATGCATGGCTTAATCTCTGAGACAAGCATATGACTACTGGCAGGATCAACCAGATTATTCACAGTCCTCAACCCGTTCAGCCGAAGCCGTCGGGGCACAGGATCAAAATCAACGAGCTAGCCGCTGGACCGTGTCGCGGTTTCACGGAGCGTTAGCTTCACATGCGCACCACCACATGTTTTCACAGGAAGAGACGTTGCCCCGGGCGTCACATTCCCATTCATACAGCAGTTTCCTGCTAGCGAATATCGATCATGCACCACCAAAGCAACCTGCACCTGGTCGCCCGGCTTACAGGACAAGCCAATCGGATTAATCAGCTCAAGAGAGGCACGCCACACTCGAGAACGAATGACCAGCCCCGAAGAACCAGCCCTCCGCTAAGGAGCGAGCAGCCATCCCACTTCATATGCGAGGAAATTCACCCCACACCCAGTTACGAGCAACCGCGGCAGGGGCACGCCACCAAGGCGATATCCACCGGCACACGGAAACAGACGATCGCCGCACCAACCCAAGCCGTAGCCCGGGGTAGGTCAGTAAGAACACGGCAACATAGCAAGCTTCAGGATTGTCACCATCGAGCACGCAGGCCAGGGGCATCTATGCTACAATTAGGCCAAGCGACTGGATGTGACCGGTGGGCGTCACCCCACATATATCATGCAAAACTAGATGAGTTACAAACTGGATGATAAAAAATAACACTGAGATGAACTTGGAAAAAAATATGTGTGGACCTTTAGGCTCTATATAGACCAACGGGTCCATATAGAGTCAAATATATATGCGCATCATAGCCTATATGCACCATACAGGCCCATATCTATAGCCTATATAGACTCCCTATGCAAGCCTATAGGCTCGTATGCTGGACTATAGGCTCATATACCGGCCTGTATGCGCTGTATAAGCCCATACCTATAGCCTATACAGACTCCCTATGCAAGCCTATACACTACATACACGGCCTATTGCAACTCCATATAGACGGGTAAACGGCGGTGGTAACCTTGACTCTCTTATGGACCCGTATGCTGGCCTATAGGCCCATATACCAGCCTATATGCATTGTATAGGCCTATACCTATAGCCCATATGGACTCCCTATGCAAGCCTATAGGCTCGCATGCCGGCCCATGGGCTCGTATGCCGGCCCACAAGCCCATATGCCAGCCCATATGCACTGTATAGGCCCATACCTATAGCCTATATAGACTCCCTATGCAAGCCTATAGGCTCGTATGCTGGACTATAGGCTCATATACCGGCCTATATGCGCTGTATAAGCCCATACCTATAGCCTATACAGACTCCCTATGCAAGCCTATACACTACATACACGGCCTATTGCAACTCCATATAGACGGGTAAACGGCGGTGGTAACCTTGACTCTCTTATGGACCCGTATGCTGGCCTATAGGCCCATATACCAGCCTATATGCATTGTATAGGCCTATACCTATAGCCCATATGGACTCCCTATGCAAGCCTATAGGCTCGCATGCCGGCCCATGGGCTCGTATGCCGGCCCACAAGCCCATATGCCAGCCCATATGCACTGTATAGGCCCATACCTATAGCCTATATAGACTCCCTATGCAAGCCTATAGGCTCGTATGCCGGCCCACAAGCCCATATGCCAGCCCATATGCACCATATAGACCCATACCTATAGCCTACATAGACTCCCCATGCAAGCCTATATACTATATGCACGGCCTATGGTAACTCCATATAGACGGGTAAACGGCGGTAGTAACTCGGACTCTCCGAGGAGAGAGGGTACTCCCTATATAACATACAGAACTAGATGAGGGTCTCAGAATGGCTGCAATAAATAGGTTTTTTTGCTATAACTTTTTCAAAAATTAATTTTTCCCGATTATTTTTTTTTGTGCAGTTGTACAAATGCGTGCTGCATGACCCAGTGTAATATCTCCGACCTAGCAAAATATTTCTTCGGACGAATTTCGAAAAAACTGAAACAAAAACCTGAAAGGAGGGTGAGTTACCCCCGCCGATGACCCGAGTACATAAAATCGCAGTTACATGGCCGATGGTGCAATACAGAACGCAGGCACGGCCTATGCTGGCATATAGGCTCCTATGCTACACTATAGGCGCATATGCACGCCTATATACGGCCCGTACGCACGGCCTATGCTGGTATATAGGCTCCTATGCTACACTATAGGCGCATATGCACGCCTATATACGGCCCGTACGCACGGCCTATGCTGGTATATAGGCTCCTATGCTGCACTATAGGCGCATATGCACGCCTATATACGGCCCGTACGCACGGCCTATGCTGGTATATAGGCTCCTATGCTACACTATAGGCGCCTATGCACGCCTATATACGGCCCGTACGCACGGCCTATGCTGGTATATAGGCTCCTATGCTACACTATAGGCGCCTATGCACGCCTATATACGGCCCGTACGCACGGCCTATGCTGGCATATAGGCTCCTATGCTACACTATAGGCGCATATGCACGCCTATATACGGCCCGTACGCACGGCCTATGCTGGCATATAGGCTCCTATGCTACACTATAGGCGCCTATGCACGCCTATATACGGCCCGTACGCACGGCCTATGCTGGTATATAGGCTCCTATGCTACACTATAGGCGCATATGCACGCCTATATACGGCCCGTACGCACGGCCTATGCTGGTATATAGGCTCCTATGCTACACTATAGGCGCATATGCACGCCTATATACGGCCCGTACGCACGGCCTATGCTGGCATATAGGCTCCTATGCTACACTATAGGCGCATATGCACGCCTATATACGGCCCGTACGCAGGGCCTATGCTGGTATATAGGCTCCTATGCTACACTATAGGCGCCTATGCACGCCTATATACGGCCCGTACGCACGGCCTATGCTGGTATATAGGCTCCTATGCTACACTATAGGCGCATATGCACGCCTATATACGGCCCGTACGCACGGCCTATGCTGGTATATAGGCTCCTATGCTACACTATAGGCGCATATGCACGCCTATATACGGCCCGTACGCACGGCCTATGCTGGTATATAGGCTCCTATGCTACACTATAGGCGCCTATGCACGCCTATATACGGCCCGTACGCACGGCCTATGCTGGTATATAGGCTCCTATGCTACACTATAGGCGCCTATGCACGCCTATATACGGCCCGTAAGCACGGCCTATGCTGGCATATAGGCTCCTATGCTACACTATAGGCGCATATGCACGCCTATATACGGCCCGTACGCACGGCCTATGCTGGCATATAGGCTCCTATGCTACACTATAGGCGCCTATGCACGCCTATATACGGCCCGTACGCACGGCCTATGCTGGTATATAGGCTCCTATGCTACACTATAGGCGCATATGCACGCCTATATACGGCCCGTACGCACGGCCTATGCTGGTATATAGGCTCCTATGCTACACTATAGGCGCATATGCACGCCTATATACGGCCCGTACGCACGGCCTATGCTGGCATATAGGCTCCTATGCTACACTATAGGCGCATATGCACGCCTATATACGGCCCGTACGCACGGCCTATGCTGGTATATAGGCTCCTATGCTACACTATAGGCGCCTATGCACGCCTATATACGGCCCGTACGCACGGCCTATGCTGGTATATAGGCTCCTATGCTACACTATAGGCGCCTATGCACGCCTATATACGGCCCGTACGCACGGCCTATGCTGGTATATAGGCTCCTATGCTACACTATAGGCGCATATGCACGCCTATATACGGCCCGTACGCACGGCCTATGCTGGTATATAGGCTCCTATGCTACACTATAGGCGCATATGCACGCCTATATACGGCCCGTACGCACGGCCTATGCTGGCATATAGGCTCCTATGCTACACTATAGGCGCATATGCACGCCTATATACGGCCCGTACGCAGGGCCTATGCTGGTATATAGGCTCCTATGCTACACTATAGGCGCCTATGCACGCCTATATACGGCCCGTACGCACGGCCTATGCTGGTATATAGGCTCCTATGCTACACTATAGGCGCATATGCACGCCTATATACGGCCCGTACGCACGGCCTATGCTGGTATATAGGCTCCTATGCTACACTATAGGCGCCTATGCACGCCTATATACGGCCCGTACGCACGGCCTATGCTGGTATATAGGCTCCTATGCTACACTATAGGCGCCTATGCACGCCTATATACGGCCCGTACGCACGGCCTATGCTGGTATATAGGCTCCTATGCTACACTATAGGCGCATATGCACGCCTATATACGGCCCGTACGCACGGCCTATGCTGGTATATAGGCTCCTATGCTGCACTATAGGCGCATATGCACGCCTATATACGGCCCGTACGCACGGCCCATGCTGGTATATAGGCTCCTATGCTACACTATAGGCGCCTATGCACGCCTATATACGGCCCGTACGCACGGCCTATGCTGGTATATAGGCTCCTATGCTACACTATAGGCGCCTATGCACGCCTATATACGGCCCGTACGCACGGCCTATGCTGGTATATAGGCTCCTATGCTACACTATAGGCGCCTATGCACGCCTATATACGGCCCGTACGCACGGCCTATGCTGGTATATAGGCTCCTATGCTACACTATAGGCGCATATGCACGCCTATATACGGCCCGTACGCACGGCCTATGCTGGTATATAGGCTCCTATGCTGCACTATAGGCGCATATGCACGCCTATATACGGCCCGTACGCACGGCCTATGCTGGTATATAGGCTCCTATGCTACACTATAGGCGCCTATGCACGCCTATATACGGCCCGTACGCACGGCCTATGCTGGTA
The DNA here is from genome assembly GCA_948099385.1 of Fasciola hepatica. Lineage (NCBI taxonomy): Eukaryota > Metazoa > Platyhelminthes > Trematoda > Plagiorchiida > Fasciolidae > Fasciola > Fasciola hepatica. Next base: position 12,946 of record CANUEZ040000640.1, on the reverse strand, counting down.
TATAGGCTCCTATGCTACACTATAGGCGCCTATGCACGCCTATATACGGCCCGTACGCACGGCCTATGCTGGTATATAGGCTCCTATGCTACACTATAGGCGCCTATGCACGCCTATATACGGCCCGTACGCACGGCCTATGCTGGTATATAGGCTCCTATGCTGCACTATAGGCGCATATGCACGCCTATATACGGCCCGTACGCACGGCCTATGCTGGTATATAGGCTCCTATGCTACACTATAGGCGCCTATGCACGCCTATATACGGCCCGTACGCACGGCCTATGCTGGTATATAGGCTCCTATGCTACACTATAGGCGCCTATGCACGCCTATATACGGCCCGTACGCACGGCCTATGCTGGTATATAGGCTCCTATGCTACACTATAGGCGCCTATGCACGCCTATATACGGCCCGTACGCACGGCCTATGCTGGCATA
>CANUEZ040000640.1:0-7500 GCA_948099385.1 Fasciola hepatica | reverse complement strand
CGGACTCGTGCTAGTATTTAGCCTTGGATGGAGTTTACCACCCGCTTTGGGCTGCATTCACAAACAACCCGACTCCAAGGTCTGCTCAGGAAGATACTGGCCATTCTGAATCTCCACCCCCACGGGCCTTTCACCCTCATTGGGCCATGTCCGAGTAACCTTACTCATTATAGGACTTAGGGTGGAGCAGCATCTTCGCGAGCTAACCTGAACACCACATTGCCTAGGGGCCAAATGACCACAGGCTTCGGTGCTGGGCTTTTCCCTGTTCACTCGCCGTTACTAAGGGAATCCTGGTTAGTTTCTTTTCCTCCGCTTAGTGATATGCTTAAGTTCAGCGGGTAATCACGTCTGAACCGAGGTCAGGAAGACAGACCACGAAGGGTACCGTCGCTATATGAAAATAGCATCAGACACATGACCAAGTTCAGCATCAAACCAATGACAAAGTGACAGTGACGGAACGTGCCTGGTATGGAATTATCCCAGAAATCATAAGTGTGCCGACTAGGGGATCGCCAAACACACTGACAACTGAGTACCAACCCGATTATTAAACCACGATTCCGCCACTGCACCTCACCACGGCTTTCTGCCAAGACAAGGGTGCATCCGGATACATTAGGGAAACGCCATAGATCTGGCACCTCACATGATTACTCATAGAGGAGATCACGCCAGCTGGCAAAACCCAAGCCACGACTTTTTGGGCGTCGTGATAGTTTATAAGCCGACCCTCGGACAGGCGTGGCCACAGGCTAACCCATGGCCGCAATATGCGTTCAAGATGTCGATGTTCAAAGCAGTATGCAGTTTGCATTAATTCACACAGTTGGCTGCGCTCTTCATCGACACACGAGCCGAGTGATCCACCGTTCAGAGTTGTACGTATGGTCAAAGACCAGGTTATCAGTCCAACCCGGGATAGGCACCGCCGGGCGACGTACGTGCAGTCCAGCCACAAGGACCGGGTGCATGCGAGGGCAATGGCAAAGAATGGCAAGCCATTCAGTACCACTTTAACAGTGTAAATGTAGTAATGAAACAGTTCATAGGGCGGGAGCAGGGCCGTAGCCCAAATCTCCTCTTTAAGCCTAGCACTACCAATCGTGGCAGTACAACCCGTTCTCCTGGCTTGGACAAGCGCCCCGAGAGACGCAAGCATACCATCGGAGTATCATACAGGTAGGCACCCCATCAGTGTTCGGATATGCTGTGACCTCAATGAGCCAGGCATAGCCGTCCGCAAATTTTTATCGCATGACATGACGGTCACACGTGTATCGCTTGTGTGAGAGTAGATTTTCAGGTAATGATCCTTCCGCAGGTTCACCTACGGAAACCTTGTTACGACTTTTACTTCCTCTAAATGATCAAGTTTGGTCGTCTTCTCAGCACCGGTCGAGCGGCCGAAGCCACTACAATGGCACCAATCCGAGGACCTTGCTAAACCATTCAATCGGTAGTAGCGACGGGCGGTGTGTACAAAGGGCAGGGACGTAATCAGCGCAAGCTTATGACTTGCACTTACCAGGAATTCCTCGTTCACGGGGAACAATTGCAAGCCCCGATCCCAGTCACGACGGTTATGATACAGTTTACCCAACCTGCTCAGGCCAGGATTCCAAACTCGCTGAAACCGTCATTGTAGCGCACGTGCGGCCCCGGACATCTAAGGGCATCACAGACCTGTTATTGCTCAATTTCGTGCGACTGAATACCGCTTGTCCCTCTAAGAAGTAAGTACCTGCGCCGCACCCGCCGGTCAACGTAACCACTACCCCACGAGGAGGCAATGGACAACGCAACCTGCACGAGCACAGAGGACAGGCATACTATTTAGCAGGCCAGAGTCTCGTTCGTTATCGGAATTAACCAGACAAATCGCTCCACCAACTAAGAACGGCCATGCACCACCAACCACCGAATCAAGAAAGAGCTATCAATCTGTCAATCCTCACAGTGTCCGGGCCGGGTGAGTTTTCCCGTGTTGAGTCGAATTAAGCCGCAGGCTCCACTCCTGGTGGTGCCCTTCCGTCAATTCCTTTAAGTTTCAGCTTTGCAACCATACTTCCCCCGGAGCCCAAAGACTTAAGGGTTTCCCGGGGACTGCCCGTGGGGACACATAAAGAACCACCACGGATCGTCAGTTGGCATCGTTTATGGTCAGAACTAGGACGGTATCTGATCGTCTTCGAACCTCTGACTTTCGCTCAAGATCAATGAAAACATCCTTGGCAAATGCTTTCGCTGTAGTTTGTCTGGCGGCGATCCAAGAATTTCACCTCTAACACCGCCATACAAATGCCCCCGTCTGTCCCTCTTAACCATTACTTCGGATCCGAAAACCAACAAAATAGAACCGAAGTCCTATTCCATTATTCCATGCAAGAATTTTCAGGCACAAAGGCCTGCTTTGAGCACTCAAATTTGTTCAAAGTAAACGTGCTGTCCGCCTCCGACACCCGATTAAAGGCACCAAGAAGCATGCCAACAGACTAGCAGGCAAGCCCACCAGTCACGCTGACACCTGTAAACAGACACAGCAGAAAGGAAGCACAACCACGAGACCGACTCGCAAGCTCAACCCGGCAGTAACCAGGCCAGACCCACGAGCGACGGCATGTAGCCATGCGACCCAGATCCAACTACGAGCTTTTTAACTGCAACAACTTTAATATACGCTTCTGGAGCTGGAGTTACCGCGGCTGCTGGCACCAGACTTGCCCTCCAGTTGATCCTCGTTAAAGGATTTAAATTGTACTCATTCGAATTACGGAGCCTCTAGTGAGTCCCGTATCCGTATTTTTCGTCACTACCTCCCCGTGCCGGGATTGGGTAATTTGCGTGCCTGCTGCCTTCCTTGGAAGTGGTAGCCGTTTCTCAGGCTCCCTCTCCGGAATCGAACCCTGATTCCCCGTTACCCGTTAGCACCATGGTAGGCAGGTCACCTACCATCGAAAATTGATAGGGCAGACATTTGAAAGATCCGTCGCCGACACAAGGCCGACTGCGATCAGTGAAGTTATCCAGAGTCATCACAGAATGCAACAGGGACGACCGAAGCCGCCCCCGGTTGGTTCTGTTCTAATAAATCCACCCGTTCCCTCGCGGGTCAGGGCATAGTGGCATGTATTAGCTCTAGAATTACTACAGTTATCCATGTAGTATGTACGATCCAAGGAACCATAGCTGATTTAATGAGCCATTCGCGGTTTCACCGTTTAAAGGTATGTACTTAGACATGCATGGCTTAATCTCTGAGACAAGCATATGACTACTGGCAGGATCAACCAGATTATTCACAGTCCTCAACCCGTTCAGCCGAAGCCGTCGGGGCACAGGATCAAAATCAACGAGCTAGCCGCTGGACCGTGTCGCGGTTTCACGGAGCGTTAGCTTCACATGCGCACCACCACATGTTTTCACAGGAAGAGACGTTGCCCCGGGCGTCACATTCCCATTCATACAGCAGTTTCCTGCTAGCGAATATCGATCATGCACCACCAAAGCAACCTGCACCTGGTCGCCCGGCTTACAGGACAAGCCAATCGGATTAATCAGCTCAAGAGAGGCACGCCACACTCGAGAACGAATGACCAGCCCCGAAGAACCAGCCCTCCGCTAAGGAGCGAGCAGCCATCCCACTTCATATGCGAGGAAATTCACCCCACACCCAGTTACGAGCAACCGCGGCAGGGGCACGCCACCAAGGCGATATCCACCGGCACACGGAAACAGACGATCGCCGCACCAACCCAAGCCGTAGCCCGGGGTAGGTCAGTAAGAACACGGCAACATAGCAAGCTTCAGGATTGTCACCATCGAGCACGCAGGCCAGGGGCATCTATGCTACAATTAGGCCAAGCGACTGGATGTGACCGGTGGGCGTCACCCCACATATATCATGCAAAACTAGATGAGTTACAAACTGGATGATAAAAAATAACACTGAGATGAACTTGGAAAAAAATATGTGTGGACCTTTAGGCTCTATATAGACCAACGGGTCCATATAGAGTCAAATATATATGCGCATCATAGCCTATATGCACCATACAGGCCCATATCTATAGCCTATATAGACTCCCTATGCAAGCCTATAGGCTCGTATGCTGGACTATAGGCTCATATACCGGCCTGTATGCGCTGTATAAGCCCATACCTATAGCCTATACAGACTCCCTATGCAAGCCTATACACTACATACACGGCCTATTGCAACTCCATATAGACGGGTAAACGGCGGTGGTAACCTTGACTCTCTTATGGACCCGTATGCTGGCCTATAGGCCCATATACCAGCCTATATGCATTGTATAGGCCTATACCTATAGCCCATATGGACTCCCTATGCAAGCCTATAGGCTCGCATGCCGGCCCATGGGCTCGTATGCCGGCCCACAAGCCCATATGCCAGCCCATATGCACTGTATAGGCCCATACCTATAGCCTATATAGACTCCCTATGCAAGCCTATAGGCTCGTATGCTGGACTATAGGCTCATATACCGGCCTATATGCGCTGTATAAGCCCATACCTATAGCCTATACAGACTCCCTATGCAAGCCTATACACTACATACACGGCCTATTGCAACTCCATATAGACGGGTAAACGGCGGTGGTAACCTTGACTCTCTTATGGACCCGTATGCTGGCCTATAGGCCCATATACCAGCCTATATGCATTGTATAGGCCTATACCTATAGCCCATATGGACTCCCTATGCAAGCCTATAGGCTCGCATGCCGGCCCATGGGCTCGTATGCCGGCCCACAAGCCCATATGCCAGCCCATATGCACTGTATAGGCCCATACCTATAGCCTATATAGACTCCCTATGCAAGCCTATAGGCTCGTATGCCGGCCCACAAGCCCATATGCCAGCCCATATGCACCATATAGACCCATACCTATAGCCTACATAGACTCCCCATGCAAGCCTATATACTATATGCACGGCCTATGGTAACTCCATATAGACGGGTAAACGGCGGTAGTAACTCGGACTCTCCGAGGAGAGAGGGTACTCCCTATATAACATACAGAACTAGATGAGGGTCTCAGAATGGCTGCAATAAATAGGTTTTTTTGCTATAACTTTTTCAAAAATTAATTTTTCCCGATTATTTTTTTTTGTGCAGTTGTACAAATGCGTGCTGCATGACCCAGTGTAATATCTCCGACCTAGCAAAATATTTCTTCGGACGAATTTCGAAAAAACTGAAACAAAAACCTGAAAGGAGGGTGAGTTACCCCCGCCGATGACCCGAGTACATAAAATCGCAGTTACATGGCCGATGGTGCAATACAGAACGCAGGCACGGCCTATGCTGGCATATAGGCTCCTATGCTACACTATAGGCGCATATGCACGCCTATATACGGCCCGTACGCACGGCCTATGCTGGTATATAGGCTCCTATGCTACACTATAGGCGCATATGCACGCCTATATACGGCCCGTACGCACGGCCTATGCTGGTATATAGGCTCCTATGCTGCACTATAGGCGCATATGCACGCCTATATACGGCCCGTACGCACGGCCTATGCTGGTATATAGGCTCCTATGCTACACTATAGGCGCCTATGCACGCCTATATACGGCCCGTACGCACGGCCTATGCTGGTATATAGGCTCCTATGCTACACTATAGGCGCCTATGCACGCCTATATACGGCCCGTACGCACGGCCTATGCTGGCATATAGGCTCCTATGCTACACTATAGGCGCATATGCACGCCTATATACGGCCCGTACGCACGGCCTATGCTGGCATATAGGCTCCTATGCTACACTATAGGCGCCTATGCACGCCTATATACGGCCCGTACGCACGGCCTATGCTGGTATATAGGCTCCTATGCTACACTATAGGCGCATATGCACGCCTATATACGGCCCGTACGCACGGCCTATGCTGGTATATAGGCTCCTATGCTACACTATAGGCGCATATGCACGCCTATATACGGCCCGTACGCACGGCCTATGCTGGCATATAGGCTCCTATGCTACACTATAGGCGCATATGCACGCCTATATACGGCCCGTACGCAGGGCCTATGCTGGTATATAGGCTCCTATGCTACACTATAGGCGCCTATGCACGCCTATATACGGCCCGTACGCACGGCCTATGCTGGTATATAGGCTCCTATGCTACACTATAGGCGCATATGCACGCCTATATACGGCCCGTACGCACGGCCTATGCTGGTATATAGGCTCCTATGCTACACTATAGGCGCATATGCACGCCTATATACGGCCCGTACGCACGGCCTATGCTGGTATATAGGCTCCTATGCTACACTATAGGCGCCTATGCACGCCTATATACGGCCCGTACGCACGGCCTATGCTGGTATATAGGCTCCTATGCTACACTATAGGCGCCTATGCACGCCTATATACGGCCCGTAAGCACGGCCTATGCTGGCATATAGGCTCCTATGCTACACTATAGGCGCATATGCACGCCTATATACGGCCCGTACGCACGGCCTATGCTGGCATATAGGCTCCTATGCTACACTATAGGCGCCTATGCACGCCTATATACGGCCCGTACGCACGGCCTATGCTGGTATATAGGCTCCTATGCTACACTATAGGCGCATATGCACGCCTATATACGGCCCGTACGCACGGCCTATGCTGGTATATAGGCTCCTATGCTACACTATAGGCGCATATGCACGCCTATATACGGCCCGTACGCACGGCCTATGCTGGCATATAGGCTCCTATGCTACACTATAGGCGCATATGCACGCCTATATACGGCCCGTACGCACGGCCTATGCTGGTATATAGGCTCCTATGCTACACTATAGGCGCCTATGCACGCCTATATACGGCCCGTACGCACGGCCTATGCTGGTATATAGGCTCCTATGCTACACTATAGGCGCATATGCACGCCTATATACGGCCCGTACGCACGGCCTATGCTGGTATATAGGCTCCTATGCTACACTATAGGCGCATATGCACGCCTATATACGGCCCGTACGCACGGCCTATGCTGGTATATAGGCTCCTATGCTACACTATAGGCGCATATGCACGCCTATATACGGCCCGTACGCACGGCCTATGCTGGTATATAGGCTCCTATGCTACACTATAGGCGCATATGCACGCCTATATACGGCCCGTACGCAGGGCCTATGCTGGTATATAGGCTCCTATGCTACACTATAGGCGCCTATGCACGCCTATATACGGCCCGTACGCACGGCCTATGCTGGTATATAGGCTCCTATGCTACACTATAGGCGCCTATGCACGCCTATATACGGCCCGTACGCACGGCCTATGCTGGTATATAGGCTCCTATGCTACACTATAGGCGCCTATGCACGCCTATATACGGCCCGTACGCACGGCCTATGCTGGTATATAGGCTCCTATGCTACACTATAGGCGCCTATGCACGCCTATATACGGCCCGTACGCACGGCCTATGCTGGTATATAGGCTCCT
>CANUEZ040000639.1:0-25360 GCA_948099385.1 Fasciola hepatica | reverse complement strand
AGAGCCCACAAATGAATCACAACTGTGATTTCTTATAGTTATTCGTGTCTGGGTCACTGCTAACCCAACGAACAACGAGGCTGCATGTGCAAGCGCTCATATTGATAGTAAGTAGTATGTAAACGTGTGGACAAAATTTCCTCGGAAGCACACGACCGGTTTCGCGGTTGTTGCCGCTCATCAGGTATGCGTACCCGGTACTCCTCTGCCCACTCGTCCTCATACTTGTACACTCCGATGTTATATGTTCACTAGGATCTAATTTGAAGCGTCTGGAGTGTGAATGGATACTCTTCATTGAAGAGCCCACAAATGAATCACAACTGTGATTTCTTATAGTTATTCGTGTCTGGGTCACTGCTAACCCAACGAACAACGAGGCTGCATGTGCAAGCGCTCATATTGATAGTAAGTAGTATGTAAACGTGTGGAAAAAATTTTACTCGGAAGCACACGACCGGTTTCGCGGTTGTTGCCGCTCATCAGGTATGCGTACCCGGTACTCCTCTGCCCACTCGTCCTCATACTTGTACACTCCGATGTTGTATGTTCACTAGGATCTAATTTGAAGCGTCTGGAGTGTGAATGGATACTCTTCATTGAAGAGCCCACAAATGAATCACAACTCTGATTTCTTATAGTTATTCGTGTCTGGGTCACTGCTAACCCAACGAACAACGAGGCTGCATGTGCAAGCGCTCATATTGATAGTAAGTAGTATGTAAACGTGTGGACAAAATTTCCTCGGAAGCACACGACCGGTTTCGCGGTTGTTGCCGCTCATCAGGTATGCGTACCCGGTACTCCTCTGCCCACTCGTCCTCATACTTGTACACTCCGATGTTATATGTTCACTAGGATCTAATTTGAAGCGTCTGGAGTGTGAATGGATACTCTTCATTGAAGAGCCCACAAATGAATCACAACTGTGATTTCTTATAGTTATTCGTGTCTGGGTCACTGCTAACCCAACGAACAACGAGGCTGCATGTGCAAGCGCTCATATTGATAGTAAGTAGTATGTAAACGTGTGGACAAAATTTCCTCGGAAGCACACGACCGGTTTCGCGGTTTTTGCCGCTCATCAGGTATGCGTACCCGGTACTCCTCTGCCCACTCGTCCTCATACTTGTACACTCCGATGTTATATGTTCACTAGGATCTAATTTGAAGCGTCTGGAGTGTGAATGGATACTCTTCATTGAAGAGCCCACAAATGAATCACAACTGTGATTTCTTATAGTTATTCGTGTCTGGGTCACTGCTAACCCAACGAACAACGAGGCTGCATGTGCAAGCGCTCATATTGATAGTAAGTAGTATGTAAACGTGTGGACAAAATTTCCTCGGAAGCACACGACCGGTTTCGCGGTTGTTGCCGCTCATCAGGTATGCGTACCCGGTACTCCTCTGCCCACTCGTCCTCATACTTGTACACTCCGATGTTGTATGTTCACTAGGATCTAATTTGAAGCGTCTGGAGTGTGAATGGATACTCTTCATTGAAGAGACCACAAATGAATCACAACTGTGATTTCTTATAGTTATTCGTGTCTGGGTCACTGCTAACCCAACGAACAACGAGGCTGCATGTGCAAGCGCTCATATTGATAGTAAGTAGTATGTAAACGTGTGGACAAAATTTCCTCGGAAGCACACGACCGGTTTCGCGGTTGTTGCCGCTCATCAGGTATGCGTACCCGGTACTCCTCTGCCCACTCGTCCTCATACTTGTACACTCCGATGTTATATGTTCACTAGGATCTAATTTGAAGCGTCTGGAGTGTGAATGGATACTCTTCATTGAAGAGCCCACAAATGAATCACAACTGTGATTTCTTATAGTTATTCGTGTCTGGGTCACTGCTAACCCAACGAACAACGAGGCTGCATGTGCAAGCGCTCATATTGATAGTAAGTAGTATGTAAACGTGTGGACAAAATTTCCTCGGAAGCACACGACCGGTTTCGCGGTTGTTGCCGCTCATCAGGTATGCGTACCCGGTACTCCTCTGCCCACTCGTCCTCATACTTGTACACTCCGATGTTATATGTTCACTAGGATCTAATTTGAAGCGTCTGGAGTGTGAATGGATACTCTTCATTGAAGAGCCCACAAATGAATCACAACTGTGATTTCTTATAGTTATTCGTGTCTGGGTCACTGCTAACCCAACGAACAACGAGGCTGCATGTGCAAGCGCTCATATTGATAGTAAGTAGTATGTAAACGTGTGGACAAAATTTCCTCGGAAGCACACGACCGGTTTCGCGGTTGTTGCCGCTCATCAGGTATGCGTACCCGGTACTCCTCTGCCCACTCGTCCTCATACTTGTACACTCCGATGTTATATGTTCACTAGGATCTAATTTGAAGCGTCTGGAGTGTGAATGGATACTCTTCATTGAAGAGCCCACAAATGAATCACAACTGTGATTTCTTATAGTTATTCGTGTCTGGGTCACTGCTAACCCAACGAACAACGAGGCTGCATGTGCAAGCGCTCATATTGATAGTAAGTAGTATGTAAACGTGTGGACAAAATGTCCTCGGAAGCACACGACCGGTTTCGCGGTTGTTGCCGCTCATCAGGTATGCGTACCCGGTACTCCTCTGCCCACTCGTCCTCATACTTGTACACTCCGATGTTATATGTTCACTAGGATCTAATTTGAAGCGTCTGGAGTGTGAATGGATACTCTTCATTGAAGAGCCCACAAATGAATCACAACTGTGATTTCTTATAGTTATTCGTGTCTGGGTCACTGCTAACCCAACGAACAACGAGGCTGCATGTGCAAGCGCTCATATTGATAGTAAGTAGTATGTAAACGTGTGGACAAAATTTCCTCGGAAGCACACGACCGGTTTCGCGGTTGTTGCCGCTCATCAGGTATGCGTACCCGGTACTCCTCTGCCCACTCGTCCTCATACTTGTACACTCCGATGTTATATGTTCACTAGGATCTAATTTGAAGCGTCTGGAGTGTGAATGGATACTCTTCATTGAAGAGCCCACAAATGAATCACAACTGTGATTTCTTATAGTTATTCGTGTCTGGGTCACTGCTAACCCAACGAACAACGAGGCTGCATGTGCAAGCGCTCATATTGATAGTAAGTAGTATGTAAACGTGTGGACAAAATTTCCTCGGAAGCACACGACCGGTTTCGCGGTTGTTGCCGCTCATCAGGTATGCGTACCCGGTACTCCTCTGCCCACTCGTCCTCATACTTGTACACTCCGATGTTATATGTTCACTAGGATCTAATTTGAAGCGTCTGGAGTGTGAATGGATACTCTTCATTGAAGAGCCCACAAATGAATCACAACTGTGATTTCTTATAGTTATTCGTGTCTGGGTCACTGCTAACCCAACGAACAACGAGGCTGCATGTGCAAGCGCTCATATTGATAGTAAGTAGTATGTAAACGTGTGGACAAAATTTCCTCGGAAGCACACGACCGGTTTCGCGGTTGTTGCCGCTCATCAGGTATGCGTACCCGGTACTCCTCTGCCCACTCGTCCTCATACTTGTACACTCCGATGTTATATGTTCACTAGGATCTAATTTGAAGCGTCTGGAGTGTGAATGGATACTCTTCATTGAAGAGCCCACAAATGAATCACAACTGTGATTTCTTATAGTTATTCGTGTCTGGGTCACTGCTAACCCAACGAACAACGAGGCTGCATGTGCAAGCGCTCATATTGATAGTAAGTAGTATGTAAACGTGTGGACAAAATTTCCTCGGAAGCACACGACCGGTTTCGCGGTTGTTGCCGCTCATCAGGTATGCGTACCCGGTACTCCTCTGCCCACTCGTCCTCATACTTGTACACTCCGATGTTATATGTTCACTAGGATCTAATTTGAAGCGTCTGGAGTGTGAATGGATACTCTTCATTGAAGAGCCCACAAATGAATCACAACTGTGATTTCTTATAGTTATTCGTGTCTGGGTCACTGCTAACCCAACGAACAACGAGGCTGCATGTGCAAGCGCTCATATTGATAGTAAGTAGTATGTAAACGTGTGGACAAAATTTCCTCGGAAGCACACGACCGGTTTCGCGGTTGTTGCCGCTCATCAGGTATGCGTACCCGGTACTCCTCTGCCCACTCGTCCTCATACTTGTACACTCCGATGTTATATGTTCACTAGGATCTAATTTGAAGCGTCTGGAGTGTGAATGGATACTCTTCATTGAAGAGCCCACAAATGAATCACAACTGTGATTTCTTATAGTTATTCGTGTCTGGGTCACTGCTAACCCAACGAACAACGAGGCTGCATGTGCAAGCGCTCATATTGATAGTAAGTAGTATGTAAACGTGTGGACAAAATGTCCTCGGAAGCACACGACCGGTTTCGCGGTTGTTGCCGCTCATCAGGTATGCGTACCCGGTACTCCTCTGCCCACTCGTCCTCATACTTGTACACTCCGATGTTGTATGTTCACTAGGATCTAATTTGAAGCGTCTGGAGTGTGAATGGATACTCTTCATTGAAGAGCCCACAAATGAATCACAACTCTGATTTCTTATAGTTATTCGTGTCTGGGTCACTGCTAACCCAACGAACAACGAGGCTGCATGTGCAAGCGCTCATATTGATAGTAAGTAGTATGTAAACGTGTGGACAAAATGTCCTCGGAAGCACACGACCGGTTTCGCGGTTGTTGCCGCTCATCAGGTATGCGTACCCGGTACTCCTCTGCCCACTCGTCCTCATACTTGTACACTCCGATGTTATTTGTTCACTAGGATCTAATTTGAAGCGTCTGGAGTGTGAATGGATACTCTTCATTGAAGAGCCCACAAATGAATCACAACTGTGATTTCTTATAGTTATTCGTGTCTGGGTCACTGCTAACCCAACGAACAACGAGGCTGCATGTGCAAGCGCTCATATTGATAGTAAGTAGTATGTAAACGTGTGGACAAAATTTCCTCGGAAGCACACGACCGGTTTCGCGGTTGTTGCCGCTCATCAGGTATGCGTACCCGGTACTCCTCTGCCCACTCGTCCTCATACTTGTACACTCCGATGTTATATGTTCACTAGGATCTAATTTGAAGCGTCTGGAGTGTGAATGGATACTCTTCATTGAAGAGCCCACAAATGAATCACAACTGTGATTTCTTATAGTTATTCGTGTCTGGGTCACTGCTAACCCAACGAACAACGAGGCTGCATGTGCAAGCGCTCATATTGATAGTAAGTAGTATGTAAACGTGTGGACAAAATGTCCTCGGAAGCACACGACCGGTTTCGCGGTTGTTGCCGCTCATCAGGTATGCGTACCCGGTACTCCTCTGCCCACTCGTCCTCATACTTGTACACTCCGATGTTGTATGTTCACTAGGATCTAATTTGAAGCGTCTGGAGTGTGAATGGATACTCTTCATTGAAGAGCCCACAAATGAATCACAACTCTGATTTCTTATAGTTATTCGTGTCTGGGTCACTGCTAACCCAACGAACAACGAGGCTGCATGTGCAAGCGCTCATATTGATAGTAAGTAGTATGTAAACGTGTGGACAAAATGTCCTCGGAAGCACACGACCGGTTTCGCGGTTGTTGCCGCTCATCAGGTATGCGTACCCGGTACTCCTCTGCCCACTCGTCCTCATACTTGTACACTCCGATGTTATTTGTTCACTAGGATCTAATTTGAAGCGTCTGGAGTGTGAATGGATACTCTTCATTGAAGAGCCCACAAATGAATCACAACTGTGATTTCTTATAGTTATTCGTGTCTGGGTCACTGCTAACCCAACGAACAACGAGGCTGCATGTGCAAGCGCTCATATTGATAGTAAGTAGTATGTAAACGTGTGGACAAAATGTCCTCGGAAGCACACGACCGGTTTCGCGGTTGTTGCCGCTCATCAGGTATGCGTACCCGGTACTCCTCTGCCCACTCGTCCTCATACTTGTACACTCCGATGTTATATGTTCACTAGGATCTAATTTGAAGCGTCTGGAGTGTGAATGGATACTCTTCATTGAAGAGCCCACAAATGAATCACAACTGTGATTTCTTAAATTTATTCGTGTCTGGGTCACGGCTAACCCAACGAACAACGAGGCTGCATGTGCAAGCGCTCATATTGATAGTAAGTAGTATGTAAACGTGTGGACAAAATGTCCTCGGAAGCACACGACCGGTTTCGCGGTTGTTGCCGCTCATCAGGTATGCGTACCCGGTACTCCTCTGCCCACTCGTCCTCATACTTGTACACTCCGATGTTATATGTTCACTAGGATCTAATTTGAAGCGTCTGGAGTGTGAATGGATACTCTTCATTGAAGAGCCCACAAATGAATCACAACTGTGATTTCTTATAGTTATTCGTGTCTGGGTCACTGCTAACCCAACGAACAACGAGGCTGCATGTGCAAGCGCTCATATTGATAGTAAGTAGTATGTAAACGTGTGGACAAAATGTCCTCGGAAGCACACGACCGGTTTCGCGGTTGTTGCCGCTCATCAGGTATGCGTACCCGGTACTCCTCTGCCCACTCGTCCTCATACTTGTACACTCCGATGTTATATGTTCACTAGGATCTAATTTGAAGCGTCTGGAGTGTGAATGGATACTCTTCATTGAAGAGCCCACAAATGAATCACAACTGTGATTTCTTATAGTTATTCGTGTCTGGGTCACTGCTAACCCAACGAACAACGAGGCTGCATGTGCAAGCGCTCATATTGATAGTAAGTAGTATGTAAACGTGTGGACAAAATTTCCTCGGAAGCACACGACCGGTTTCGCGGTTGTTGCCGCTCATCAGGTATGCGTACCCGGTACTCCTCTGCCCACTCGTCCTCATACTTGTACACTCCGATGTTATATGTTCACTAGGATCTAATTTGAAGCGTCTGGAGTGTGAATGGATACTCTTCATTGAAGAGCCCACAAATGAATCACAACTGTGATTTCTTATAGTTATTCGTGTCTGGGTCACTGCTAACCCAACGAACAACGAGGCTGCATGTGCAAGCGCTCATATTGATAGTAAGTAGTATGTAAACGTGTGGACAAAATGTCCTCGGAAGCACACGACCGGTTTCGCGGTTGTTGCCGCTCATCAGGTATGCGTACCCGGTACTCCTCTGCCCACTCGTCCTCATACTTGTACACTCCGATGTTATATGTTCACTAGGATCTAATTTGAAGCGTCTGGAGTGTGAATGGATACTCTTCATTGAAGAGCCCACAAATGAATCACAACTGTGATTTCTTATAGTTATTCGTGTCTGGGTCACTGCTAACCCAACGAACAACGAGGCTGCATGTGCAAGCGCTCATATTGATAGTAAGTAGTATGTAAACGTGTGGACAAAATTTCCTCGGAAGCACACGACCGGTTTCGCGGTTGTTGCTGCTCATCAGGTATGCGTACCCGGTACTCCTCTGCCCACTCGTCCTCATACTTGTACACTCCGATGTTATATGTTCACTAGGATCTAATTTGAAGCGTCTGGAGTGTGAATGGATACTCTTCATTGAAGAGCCCACAAATGAATCACAACTGTGATTTCTTATAGTTATTCGTGTCTGGGTCACTGCTAACCCAACGAACAACGAGGCTGCATGTGCAAGCGCTCATATTGATAGTAAGTAGTATGTAAACGTGTGGACAAAATGTCCTCGGAAGCACACGACCGGTTTCGCGGTTGTTGCCGCTCATCAGGTATGCGTACCCGGTACTCCTCTGCCCACTCGTCCTCATACTTGTACACTCCGATGTTATATGTTCACTAGGATCTAATTTGAAGCGTCTGGAGTGTGAATGGATACTCTTCATTGAAGAGCCCACAAATGATTCACAACTGTGATTTCTTATAGTTATTCGTGTCTGGGTCACTGCTAACCCAACGAACAACGAGGCTGCATGTGCAAGCGCTCATATTGATAGTAAGTAGTATGTAAACGTGTGGACAAAATGTCCTCGGAAGCACACGACCGGTTTCGCGGTTGTTGCCGCTCATCAGGTATGCGTACCCGGTACTCCTCTGCCCACTCGTCCTCATACTTGTACACTCCGATGTTATATGTTCACTAGGATCTAATTTGAAGCGTCTGGAGTGTGAATGGATACTCTTCATTGAAGAGCCCACAAATGAATCACAACTGTGATTTCTTATAGTTATTCGTGTCTGGGTCACTGCTAACCCAACGAACAACGAGGCTGCATGTGCAAGCGCTCATATTGATAGTAAGTAGTATGTAAACGTGTGGAAAAAATTTTTACTCGGAAGCACACGACCGGTTTCGCGGTTGTTGCCGCTCATCAGGTATGCGTACCCGGTACTCCTCTGCCCACTCGTCCTCATACTTGTACACTCCGATGTTATATGTTCACTAGGATCTAATTTGAAGCGTCTGGAGTGTGAATGGATACTCTTCATTGAAGAGCCCACAAATGAATCACAACTGTGATTTCTTATAGTTATTCGTGTCTGGGTCACTGCTAACCCAACGAACAACGAGGCTGCATGTGCAAGCGCTCATATTGATAGTAAGTAGTATGTAAACGTGTGGACAAAATTTCCTCGGAAGCACACGACCGGTTTCGCGGTTGTTGCCGCTCATCAGGTATGCGTACCCGGTACTCCTCTGCCCACTCGTCCTCATACTTGTACACTCCGATGTTATATGTTCACTAGGATCTAATTTGAAGCGTCTGGAGTGTGAATGGATACTCTTCATTGAAGAGCCCACAAATGAATCACAACTGTGATTTCTTATAGTTGTTCGTGTCTGGGTCACTGCTAACCCAACGAACAACGAGGCTGCATGTGCAAGCGCTCATATTGATAGTAAGTAGTATGTAAACGTGTGGACAAAATGTCCTCGGAAGCACACGACCGGTTTCGCGGTTGTTGCCGCTCATCAGGTATGCGTACCCGGTACTCCTCTGCCCACTCGTCCTCATACTTGTACACTCCGATGTTATATGTTCACTAGGATCTAATTTGAAGCGTCTGGAGTGTGAATGGATACTCTTCATTGAAGAGCCCACAAATGAATCACAACTGTGATTTCTTATAGTTATTCGTGTCTGGGTCACTGCTAACCCAACGAACAACGAGGCTGCATGTGCAAGCGCTCATATTGATAGTAAGTAGTATGTAAACGTGTGGACAAAATTTCCTCGGAAGCACACGACCGGTTTCGCGGTTGTTGCCGCTCATCAGGTATGCGCACCCGGTACTCCTCTGCCCACTCGTCCTCATACTTGTACACTCCGATGTTATATGTTCACTAGGATCTAATTTGAAGCGTCTGGAGTGTGAATGGATACTCTTCATTGAAGAGCCCACAAATGAATCACAACTGTGATTTCTTATAGTTATTCGTGTCTGGGTCACTGCTAACCCAACGAACAACGAGGCTGCATGTGCAAGCGCTCATATTGATAGTAAGTAGTATGTAAACGTGTGGACAAAATTTCCTCGGAAGCACACGACCGGTTTCGCGGTTGTTGCCGCTCATCAGGTATGCGTACCCGGTACTCCTCTGCCCACTCGTCCTCATACTTGTACACTCCGATGTTATATGTTCACTAGGATCTAATTTGAAGCGTCTGGAGTGTGAATGGATACTCTTCATTGAAGAGCCCACAAATGAATCACAACTGTGATTTCTTATAGTTGTTCGTGTCTGGGTCACTGCTAACCCAACGAACAACGAGGCTGCATGTGCAAGCGCTCATATTGATAGTAAGTAGTATGTAAACGTGTGGACAAAATGTCCTCGGAAGCACACGACCGGTTTCGCGGTTGTTGCCGCTCATCAGGTATGCGTACCCGGTACTCCTCTGCCCACTCGTCCTCATACTTGTACACTCCGATGTTATATGTTCACTAGGATCTAATTTGAAGCGTCTGGAGTGTGAATGGATACTCTTCATTGAAGAGCCCACAAATGAATCACAACTGTGATTTCTTATAGTTATTCGTGTCTGGGTCACTGCTAACCCAACGAACAACGAGGCTGCATGTGCAAGCGCTCATATTGATAGTAAGTAGTATGTAAACGTGTGGACAAAATTTCCTCGGAAGCACACGACCGGTTTCGCGGTTGTTGCCGCTCATCAGGTATGCGTACCCGGTACTCCTCTGCCCACTCGTCCTCATACTTGTACACTCCGATGTTATATGTTCACTAGGATCTAATTTGAAGCGTCTGGAGTGTGAATGGATACTCTTCATTGAAGAGCCCACAAATGAATCACAACTGTGATTTCTTATAGTTAT
Source organism: Fasciola hepatica (assembly GCA_948099385.1). Taxonomy (NCBI): domain Eukaryota; kingdom Metazoa; phylum Platyhelminthes; class Trematoda; order Plagiorchiida; family Fasciolidae; genus Fasciola; species Fasciola hepatica. The sequence continues at coordinate 15,081 of CANUEZ040000639.1, read as the reverse complement.
TCGTGTCTGGGTCACTGCTAACCCAACTAACAACGAGGCTGCATGTGCAAGCGCTCATATTGATAGTAAGTAGTATGTAAACGTGTGGACAAAATTTCCTCGGAAGCACACGACCGGTTTCGCGGTTGTTGCCGCTCATCAGGTATGCGTACCCGGTACTCCTCTGCCCACTCGTCCTCATACTTGTACACTCCGATGTTATATGTTCACTAGGATCTAATTTGAAGCGTCTGGAGTGTGAATGGATACTCTTCATTGAAGAGCCCACAAATGAATCACAACTGTGATTTCTTATAGTTATTCGTGTCTGGGTCACTGCTAACCCAACGAACAACGAGGCTGCATGTGCAAGCGCTCATATTGATAGTAAGTAGTATGTAAACGTGTGGACAAAATTTCCTCGGAAGCACACGACCGGTTTCGCGGTTGTTGCCGCTCATCAGGTATGCGTACCCGGTACTCCTCTGCCCACTCGTCCTCATACTTGTACACTCCGATGTTATATGTTCACTAGGATCTAATTTGAAGCGTCTGGAGTGTGAATGGATACTCTTCATTGAAGAGCCCACAAATGAATCACAACTGTGATTTCTTATAGTTATTCGTGTCTGGGTCACTGCTAACCCAACGAACAACGAGGCTGCATGTGCAAGCGCTCATATTGATAGTAAGTAGTATGTAAACGTGTGGACAAAATTTCCTCGGAAGCACACGACCGGTTTCGCGGTTGTTGCCGCTCATCAGGTATGCGTACCCGGTACTCCTCTGCCCACTCGTCCTCATACTTGTACACTCCGATGTTATATGTTCACTAGGATCTAATTTGAAGCGTCTGGAGTGTGAATGGATACTCTTCATTGAAGAGCCCACAAATGAATCACAACTGTGATTTCTTATAGTTATTCGTGTCTGGGTCACTGCTAACCCAACGAACAACGAGGCTGCATGTGCAAGCGCTCATATTGATAGTAAGTAGTATGTAAACGTGTGGACAAAATTTCCTCGGAAGCACACGACCGGTTTCGCGGTTGTTGCCGCTCATCAGGTATGCGTACCCGGTACTCCTCTGCCCACTCGTCCTCATACTTGTACACTCCGATGTTATTTGTTCACTAGGATCTAATTTGAAGCGTCTGGAGTGTGAATGGATACTCTTCATTGAAGAGCCCACAAATGAATCACAACTGTGATTTCTTATAGTTATTCGTGTCTGGGTCACTGCTAACCCAACGAACAACGAGGCTGCATGTGCAAGCGCTCATATTGATAGTAAGTAGTATGTAAACGTGTGGACAAAATGTCCTCGGAAGCACACGACCGGTTTCGCGGTTGTTGCCGCTCATCAGGTATGCGTACCCGGTACTCCTCTGCCCACTCGTCCTCATACTTGTACACTCCGATGTTATATGTTCACTAGGATCTAATTTGAAGCGTCTGGAGTGTGAATGGATACTCTTCATTGAAGAGCCCACAAATGAATCACAACTGTGATTTCTTATAGTTATTCGTGTCTGGGTCACTGCTAACCCAACGAACAACGAGGCTGCATGTGCAAGCGCTCATATTGATAGTAAGTAGTATGTAAACGTGTGGACAAAATTTCCTCGGAAGCACACGACCGGTTTCGCGGTTGTTGCCGCTCATCAGGTATGCGTACCCGGTACTCCTCTGCCCACTCGTCCTCATACTTGTACACTCCGATGTTATATGTTCACTAGGATCTAATTTGAAGCGTCTGGAGTGTGAATGGATACTCTTCATTGAAGAGCCCACAAATGAATCACAACTGTGATTTCTTATAGTTATTCGTGTCTGGGTCACTGCTAACCCAACTAACAACGAGGCTGCATGTGCAAGCGCTCATATTGATAGTAAGTAGTATGTAAACGTGTGGACAAAATTTCCTCGGAAGCACACGACCGGTTTCGCGGTTGTTGCCGCTCATCAGGTATGCGTACCCGGTACTCCTCTGCCCACTCGTCCTCATACTTGTACACTCCGATGTTATATGTTCACTAGGATCTAATTTGAAGCGTCTGGAGTGTGAATGGATACTCTTCATTGAAGAGCCCACAAATGAATCACAACTGTGATTTCTTATAGTTATTCGTGTCTGGGTCACTGCTAACCCAACGAACAACGAGGCTGCATGTGCAAGCGCTCATATTGATAGTAAGTAGTATGTAAACGTGTGGAAAAAATTTTTACTCGGAAGCACACGACCGGTTTCGCGGTTGTTGCCGCTCATCAGGTATGCGTACCCGGTACTCCTCTGCCCACTCGTCCTCATACTTGTACACTCCGATGTTATATGTTCACTAGGATCTAATTTGAAGCGTCTGGAGTGTGAATGGATACTCTTCATTGAAGAGCCCACAAATGAATCACAACTGTGATTTCTTATAGTTATTCGTGTCTGGGTCACTGCTAACCCAACGAACAACGAGGCTGCATGTGCAAGCGCTCATATTGATAGTAAGTAGTATGTAAACGTGTGGACAAAATTTCCTCGGAAGCACACGACCGGTTTCGCGGTTGTTGCCGCTCATCAGGTATGCGTACCCGGTACTCCTCTGCCCACTCGTCCTCATACTTGTACACTCCGATGTTATATGTTCACTAGGATCTAATTTGAAGCGTCTGGAGTGTGAATGGATACTCTTCATTGAAGAGCCCACAAATGAATCACAACTGTGATTTCTTATAGTTATTCGTGTCTGGGTCACTGCTAACCCAACGAACAACGAGGCTGCATGTGCAAGCGCTCATATTGATAGTAAGTAGTATGTAAACGTGTGGACAAAATTTCCTCGGAAGCACACGACCGGTTTCGCGGTTGTTGCCGCTCATCAGGTATGCGTACCCGGTACTCCTCTGCCCACTCGTCCTCATACTTGTACACTCCGATGTTATTTGTTCACTAGGATCTAATTTGAAGCGTCTGGAGTGTGAATGGATACTCTTCATTGAAGAGCCCACAAATGAATCACAACTGTGATTTCTTATAGTTATTCGTGTCTGGGTCACTGCTAACCCAACGAACAACGAGGCTGCATGTGCAAGCGCTCATATTGATAGTAAGTAGTATGTAAACGTGTGGACAAAATGTCCTCGGAAGCACACGACCGGTTTCGCGGTTGTTGCCGCTCATCAGGTATGCGTACCCGGTACTCCTCTGCCCACTCGTCCTCATACTTGTACACTCCGATGTTATATGTTCACTAGGATCTAATTTGAAGCGTCTGGAGTGTGAATGGATACTCTTCATTGAAGAGCCCACAAATGAATCACAACTGTGATTTCTTATAGTTATTCGTGTCTGGGTCACTGCTAACCCAACGAACAACGAGGCTGCATGTGCAAGCGCTCATATTGATAGTAAGTAGTATGTAAACGTGTGGACAAAATTTCCTCGGAAGCACACGACCGGTTTCGCGGTTGTTGCCGCTCATCAGGTATGCGTACCCGGTACTCCTCTGCCCACTCGTCCTCATACTTGTACACTCCGATGTTATATGTTCACTAGGATCTAATTTGAAGCGTCTGGAGTGTGAATGGATACTCTTCATTGAAGAGCCCACAAATGAATCACAACTGTGATTTCTTATAGTTATTCGTGTCTGGGTCACTGCTAACCCAACGAACAACGAGGCTGCATGTGCAAGCGCTCATATTGATAGTAAGTAGTATGTAAACGTGTGGACAAAATTTCCTCGGAAGCACACGACCGGTTTCGCGGTTGTTGCCGCTCATCGGGTATGCGTACCCGGTACTCCTCTGCCCACTCGTCCTCATACTTGTACACTCCGATGTTATATGTTCACTAGGATCTAATTTGAAGCGTCTGGAGTGTGAATGGATACTCTTCATTGAAGAGCCCACAAATGAATCACAACTGTGATTTCTTATAGTTATTCGTGTCTGGGTCACTGCTAACCCAACGAACAACGAGGCTGCATGTGCAAGCGCTCATATTGATAGTAAGTAGTATGTAAACGTGTGGACAAAATGTCCTCGGAAGCACACGACCGGTTTCGCGGTTGTTGCCGCTCATCAGGTATGCGTACCCGGTACTCCTCTGCCCACTCGTCCTCATACTTGTACACTCCGATGTTATATGTTCACTAGGATCTAATTTGAAGCGTCTGGAGTGTGAATGGATACTCTTCATTGAAGAGCCCACAAATGAATCACAACTGTGATTTCTTATAGTTATTCGTGTCTGGGTCACTGCTAACCCAACGAACAACGAGGCTGCATGTGCAAGCGCTCATATTGATAGTAAGTAGTATGTAAACGTGTGGACAAAATTTCCTCGGAAGCACACGACCGGTTTCGCGGTTGTTGCCGCTCATCAGGTATGCGTACCCGGTACTCCTCTGCCCACTCGTCCTCATACTTGTACACTCCGATGTTATATGTTCACTAGGATCTAATTTGAAGCGTCTGGAGTGTGAATGGATACTCTTCATTGAAGAGCCCACAAATGAATCACAACTGTGATTTCTTATAGTTATTCGTGTCTGGGTCACTGCTAACCCAACGAACAACGAGGCTGCATGTGCAAGCGCTCATATTGATAGTAAGTAGTATGTAAACGTGTGGACAAAATTTCCTCGGAAGCACACGACCGGTTTCGCGGTTGTTGCCGCTCATCAGGTATGCGTACCCGGTACTCCTCTGCCCACTCGTCCTCATACTTGTACACCCCGATGTTATTTGTTCACTAGGATCTAATTTGAAGCGTCTGGAGTGTGAATGGATACTCTTCATTGAAGAGCCCACAAATGAATCACAACTGTGATTTCTTATAGTTATTCGTGTCTGGGTCACTGCTAACCCAACGAACAACGAGGCTGCATGTGCAAGCGCTCATATTGATAGTAAGTAGTATGTAAACGTGTGGACAAAATTTCCTCGGAAGCACACGACCGGTTTCGCGGTTGTTGCCGCTCATCAGGTATGCGTACCCGGTACTCCTCTGCCCACTCGTCCTCATACTTGTACACTCCGATGTTATTTGTTCACTAGGATCTAATTTGAAGCGTCTGGAGTGTGAATGGATACTCTTCATTGAAGAGCCCACAAATGAATCACAACTCTGATTTCTTATAGTTATTCGTGTCTGGGTCACTGCTAACCCAACGAACAACGAGGCTGCATGTGCAAGCGCTCATATTGATAGTAAGTAGTATGTAAACGTGTGGACAAAATTTCCTCGGAAGCACACGACCGGTTTCGCGGTTGTTGCCGCTCATCAGGTATGCGTACCCGGTACTCCTCTGCCCACTCGTCCTCATACTTGTACACTCCGATGTTATATGTTCACTAGGATCTAATTTGAAGCGTCTGGAGTGTGAATGGATACTCTTCATTGAAGAGCCCACAAATGAATCACAACTGTGATTTCTTATAGTTATTCGTGTCTGGGTCACTGCTAACCCAACGAACAACGAGGCTGCATGTGCAAGCGCTCATATTGATAGTAAGTAGTATGTAAACGTGTGGAAAAAATTTTTACTCGGAAGCACACGACCGGTTTCGCGGTTGTTGCCGCTCATCAGGTATGCGTACCCGGTACTCCTCTGCCCACTCGTCCTCATACTTGTACACTCCGATGTTATATGTTCACTAGGATCTAATTTGAAGCGTCTGGAGTGTGAATGGATACTCTTCATTGAAGAGCCCACAAATGAATCACAACTGTGATTTCTTATAGTTATTCGTGTCTGGGTCACTGCTAACCCAACGAACAACGAGGCTGCATGTGCAAGCGCTCATATTGATAGTAAGTAGTATGTAAACGTGTGGACAAAATTTCCTCGGAAGCACACGACCGGTTTCGCGGTTGTTGCCGCTCATCAGGTATGCGTACCCGGTACTCCTCTGCCCACTCGTCCTCATACTTGTACACTCCGATGTTATTTGTTCACTAGGATCTAATTTGAAGCGTCTGGAGTGTGAATGGATACTCTTCATTGAAGAGCCCACAAATGAATCACAACTGTGATTTCTTATAGTTATTCGTGTCTGGGTCACTGCTAACCCAACGAACAACGAGGCTGCATGTGCAAGCGCTCATATTGATAGTAAGTAGTATGTAAACGTGTGGACAAAATTTCCTCGGAAGCACACGACCGGTTTCGCGGTTGTTGCCGCTCATCAGGTATGCGTACCCGGTACTCCTCTGCCCACTCGTCCTCATACTTGTACACTCCGATGTTATTTGTTCACTAGGATCTAATTTGAAGCGTCTGGAGTGTGAATGGATACTCTTCATTGAAGAGCCCACAAATGAATCACAACTGTGATTTCTTATAGTTATTCGTGTCTGGGTCACTGCTAACCCAACGAACAACGAGGCTGCATGTGCAAGCGCTCATATTGATAGTAAGTAGTATGTAAACGTGTGGACAAAATTTCCTCGGAAGCACACGACCGGTTTCGCGGTTGTTGCCGCTCATCAGGTATGCGTACCCGGTACTCCTCTGCCCACTCGTCCTCATACTTGTACACTCCGATGTTATTTGTTCACTAGGATCTAATTTGAAGCGTCTGGAGTGTGAATGGATACTCTTCATTGAAGAGCCCACAAATGAATCACAACTCTGATTTCTTATAGTTATTCGTGTCTGGGTCACTGCTAACCCAACGAACAACGAGGCTGCATGTGCAAGCGCTCATATTGATAGTAAGTAGTATGTAAACGTGTGGACAAAATTTCCTCGGAAGCACACGACCGGTTTCGCGGTTGTTGCCGCTCATCAGGTATGCGTACCCGGTACTCCTCTGCCCACTCGTCCTCATACTTGTACACTCCGATGTTATATGTTCACTAGGATCTAATTTGAAGCGTCTGGAGTGTGAATGGATACTCTTCATTGAAGAGCCCACAAATGAATCACAACTGTGATTTCTTATAGTTATTCGTGTCTGGGTCACTGCTAACCCAACGAACAACGAGGCTGCATGTGCAAGCGCTCATATTGATAGTAAGTAGTATGTAAACGTGTGGACAAAATTTCCTCGGAAGCACACGACCGGTTTCGCGGTTGTTGCCGCTCATCAGGTATGCGTACCCGGTACTCCTCTGCCCACTCGTCCTCATACTTGTACACTCCGATGTTATTTGTTCACTAGGATCTAATTTGAAGCGTCTGGAGTGTGAATGGATACTCTTCATTGAAGAGCCCACAAATGAATCACAACTGTGATTTCTTATAGTTATTCGTGTCTGGGTCACTGCTAACCCAACGAACAACGAGGCTGCATGTGCAAGCGCTCATATTGATAGTAAGTAGTATGTAAACGTGTGGACAAAATGTCCTCGGAAGCACACGACCGGTTTCGCGGTTGTTGCCGCTCATCAGGTATGCGTACCCGGTACTCCTCTGCCCACTCGTCCTCATACTTGTACACTCCGATGTTATATGTTCACTAGGATCTAATTTGAAGCGTCTGGAGTGTGAATGGATACTCTTCATTGAAGAGCCCACAAATGAATCACAACTGTGATTTCTTATAGTTATTCGTGTCTGGGTCACTGCTAACCCAACGAACAACGAGGCTGCATGTGCAAGCGCTCATATTGATAGTAAGTAGTATGTAAACGTGTGGACAAAATTTCCTCGGAAGCACACGACCGGTTTCGCGGTTGTTGCCGCTCATCAGGTATGCGTACCCGGTACTCCTCTGCCCACTCGTCCTCATACTTGTACACTCCGATGTTATATGTTCACTAGGATCTAATTTGAAGCGTCTGGAGTGTGAATGGATACTCTTCATTGAAGAGCCCACAAATGAATCACAACTGTGATTTCTTATAGTTATTCGTGTCTGGGTCACTGCTAACCCAACGAACAACGAGGCTGCATGTGCAAGCGCTCATATTGATAGTAAGTAGTATGTAAACGTGTGGACAAAATTTTTACTCGGAAGCACACGACCGGTTTCGCGGTTGTTGCCGCTCATCAGGTATGCGTACCCGGTACTCCTCTGCCCACTCGTCCTCATACTTGTACACTCCGATGTTATTTGTTCACTAGGATCTAATTTGAAGCGTCTGGAGTGTGAATGGATACTCTTCATTGAAGAGCCCACAAATGAATCACAACTGTGATTTCTTATAGTTATTCGTGTCTGGGTCACTGCTAACCCAACGAACAACGAGGCTGCATGTGCAAGCGCTCATATTGATAGTAAGTAGTATGTAAACGTGTGGACAAAATGTCCTCGGAAGCACACGACCGGTTTCGCGGTTGTTGCCGCTCATCAGGTATGCGTACCCGGTACTCCTCTGCCCACTCGTCCTCATACTTGTACACTCCGATGTTATATGTTCACTAGGATCTAATTTGAAGCGTCTGGAGTGTGAATGGATACTCTTCATTGAAGAGCCCACAAATGAATCACAACTGTGATTTCTTATAGTTATTCGTGTCTGGGTCACTGCTAACCCAACGAACAACGAGGCTGCATGTGCAAGCGCTCATATTGATAGTAAGTAGTATGTAAACGTGTGGACAAAATTTCCTCGGAAGCACACGACCGGTTTCGCGGTTGTTGCCGCTCATCAGGTATGCGTACCCGGTACTCCTCTGCCCACTCGTCCTCATACTTGTACACTCCGATGTTATATGTTCACTAGGATCTAATTTGAAGCGTCTGGAGTGTGAATGGATACTCTTCATTGAAGAGCCCACAAATGAATCACAACTCTGATTTCTTATAGTTATTCGTGTCTGGGTCACTGCTAACCCAACGAACAACGAGGCTGCATGTGCAAGCGCTCATATTGATAGTAAGTAGTATGTAAACGTGTGGACAAAATGTCCTCGGAAGCACACGACCGGTTTCGCGGTTGTTGCCGCTCATCAGGTATGCGTACCCGGTACTCCTCTGCCCACTCGTCCTCATACTTGTACACTCCGATGTTATATGTTCACTAGGATCTAATTTGAAGCGTCTGGAGTGTGAATGGATACTCTTCATTGAAGAGCCCACAAATGAATCACAACTGTGATTTCTTATAGTTATTCGTGTCTGGGTCACTGCTAACCCAACGAACAACGAGGCTGCATGTGCAAGCGCTCATATTGATAGTAAGTAGTATGTAAACGTGTGGACAAAATGTCCTCGGAAGCACACGACCGGTTTCGCGGTTGTTGCCGCTCATCAGGTATGCGTACCCGGTACTCCTCTGCCCACTCGTCCTCATACTTGTACACTCCGATGTTATATGTTCACTAGGATCTAATTTGAAGCGTCTGGAGTGTGAATGGATACTCTTCATTGAAGAGCCCACAAATGAATCACAACTGTGATTTCTTATAGTTATTCGTGTCTGGGTCACTGCTAACCCAACGAACAACGAGGCTGCATGTGCAAGCGCTCATATTGATAGTAAGTAGTATGTAAACGTGTGGACAAAATTTCCTCGGAAGCACACGACCGGTTTCGCGGTTGTTGCCGCTCATCAGGTATGCGTACCCGGTACTCCTCTGCCCACTCGTCCTCATACTTGTACACTCCGATGTTATATGTTCACTAGGATCTAATTTGAAGCGTCTGGAGTGTGAATGGATACTCTTCATTGAAGAGCCCACAAATGAATCACAACTGTGATTTCTTATAGTTATTCGTGTCTGGGTCACTGCTAACCCAACGAACAACGAGGCTGCATGTGCAAGCGCTCATATTGATAGTAAGTAGTATGTAAACGTGTGGACAAAATTTCCTCGGAAGCACACGACCGGTTTCGCGGTTGTTGCCGCTCATCAGGTATGCGTACCCGGTACTCCTCTGCCCACTCGTCCTCATACTTGTACACTCCGATGTTATATGTTCACTAGGATCTAATTTGAAGCGTCTGGAGTGTGAATGGATACTCTTCATTGAAGAGCCCACAAATGAATCACAACTGTGATTTCTTATAGTTATTCGTGTCTGGGTCACTGCTAACCCAACGAACAACGAGGCTGCATGTGCAAGCGCTCATATTGATAGTAAGTAGTATGTAAACGTGTGGACAAAATTTCCTCGGAAGCACACGACCGGTTTCGCGGTTGTTGCTGCTCATCAGGTATGCGTACCCGGTACTCCTCTGCCCACTCGTCCTCATACTTGTACACTCCGATGTTATATGTTCACTAGGATCTAATTTGAAGCGTCTGGAGTGTGAATGGATACTCTTCATTGAAGAGCCCACAAATGAATCACAACTGTGATTTCTTATAGTTATTCGTGTCTGGGTCACTGCTAACCCAACGAACAACGAGGCTGCATGTGCAAGCGCTCATATTGATAGTAAGTAGTATGTAAACGTGTGGACAAAATGTCCTCGGAAGCACACGACCGGTTTCGCGGTTGTTGCCGCTCATCAGGTATGCGTACCCGGTACTCCTCTGCCCACTCGTCCTCATACTTGTACACTCCGATGTTATATGTTCACTAGGATCTAATTTGAAGCGTCTGGAGTGTGAATGGATACTCTTCATTGAAGAGCCCACAAATGATTCACAACTGTGATTTCTTATAGTTATTCGTGTCTGGGTCACTGCTAACCCAACGAACAACGAGGCTGCATGTGCAAGCGCTCATATTGATAGTAAGTAGTATGTAAACGTGTGGACAAAATGTCCTCGGAAGCACACGACCGGTTTCGCGGTTGTTGCCGCTCATCAGGTATGCGTACCCGGTACTCCTCTGCCCACTCGTCCTCATACTTGTACACTCCGATGTTATATGTTCACTAGGATCTAATTTGAAGCGTCTGGAGTGTGAATGGATACTCTTCATTGAAGAGCCCACAAATGAATCACAACTGTGATTTCTTATAGTTATTCGTGTCTGGGTCACTGCTAACCCAACGAACAACGAGGCTGCATGTGCAAGCGCTCATATTGATAGTAAGTAGTATGTAAACGTGTGGAAAAAATTTTTACTCGGAAGCACACGACCGGTTTCGCGGTTGTTGCCGCTCATCAGGTATGCGTACCCGGTACTCCTCTGCCCACTCGTCCTCATACTTGTACACTCCGATGTTATATGTTCACTAGGATCTAATTTGAAGCGTCTGGAGTGTGAATGGATACTCTTCATTGAAGAGCCCACAAATGAATCACAACTGTGATTTCTTATAGTTATTCGTGTCTGGGTCACTGCTAACCCAACGAACAACGAGGCTGCATGTGCAAGCGCTCATATTGATAGTAAGTAGTATGTAAACGTGTGGACAAAATTTCCTCGGAAGCACACGACCGGTTTCGCGGTTGTTGCCGCTCATCAGGTATGCGTACCCGGTACTCCTCTGCCCACTCGTCCTCATACTTGTACACTCCGATGTTATATGTTCACTAGGATCTAATTTGAAGCGTCTGGAGTGTGAATGGATACTCTTCATTGAAGAGCCCACAAATGAATCACAACTGTGATTTCTTATAGTTGTTCGTGTCTGGGTCACTGCTAACCCAACGAACAACGAGGCTGCATGTGCAAGCGCTCATATTGATAGTAAGTAGTATGTAAACGTGTGGACAAAATGTCCTCGGAAGCACACGACCGGTTTCGCGGTTGTTGCCGCTCATCAGGTATGCGTACCCGGTACTCCTCTGCCCACTCGTCCTCATACTTGTACACTCCGATGTTATATGTTCACTAGGATCTAATTTGAAGCGTCTGGAGTGTGAATGGATACTCTTCATTGAAGAGCCCACAAATGAATCACAACTGTGATTTCTTATAGTTATTCGTGTCTGGGTCACTGCTAACCCAACGAACAACGAGGCTGCATGTGCAAGCGCTCATATTGATAGTAAGTAGTATGTAAACGTGTGGACAAAATTTCCTCGGAAGCACACGACCGGTTTCGCGGTTGTTGCCGCTCATCAGGTATGCGCACCCGGTACTCCTCTGCCCACTCGTCCTCATACTTGTACACTCCGATGTTATATGTTCACTAGGATCTAATTTGAAGCGTCTGGAGTGTGAATGGATACTCTTCATTGAAGAGCCCACAAATGAATCACAACTGTGATTTCTTATAGTTATTCGTGTCTGGGTCACTGCTAACCCAACGAACAACGAGGCTGCATGTGCAAGCGCTCATATTGATAGTAAGTAGTATGTAAACGTGTGGACAAAATTTCCTCGGAAGCACACGACCGGTTTCGCGGTTGTTGCCGCTCATCAGGTATGCGTACCCGGTACTCCTCTGCCCACTCGTCCTCATACTTGTACACTCCGATGTTATATGTTCACTAGGATCTAATTTGAAGCGTCTGGAGTGTGAATGGATACTCTTCATTGAAGAGCCCACAAATGAATCACAACTGTGATTTCTTATAGTTGTTCGTGTCTGGGTCACTGCTAACCCAACGAACAACGAGGCTGCATGTGCAAGCGCTCATATTGATAGTAAGTAGTATGTAAACGTGTGGACAAAATGTCCTCGGAAGCACACGACCGGTTTCGCGGTTGTTGCCGCTCATCAGGTATGCGTACCCGGTACTCCTCTGCCCACTCGTCCTCATACTTGTACACTCCGATGTTATATGTTCACTAGGATCTAATTTGAAGCGTCTGGAGTGTGAATGGATACTCTTCATTGAAGAGCCCACAAATGAATCACAACTGTGATTTCTTATAGTTATTCGTGTCTGGGTCACTGCTAACCCAACTAACAACGAGGCTGCATGTGCAAGCGCTCATATTGATAGTAAGTAGTATGTAAACGTGTGGACAAAATTTCCTCGGAAGCACACGACCGGTTTCGCGGTTGTTGCCGCTCATCAGGTATGCGTACCCGGTACTCCTCTGCCCACTCGTCCTCATACTTGTACACTCCGATGTTATATGTTCACTAGGATCTAATTTGAAGCGTCTGGAGTGTGAATGGATACTCTTCATTGAAGAGCCCACAAATGAATCACAACTGTGATTTCTTATAGTTATTCGTGTCTGGGTCACTGCTAACCCAACGAACAACGAGGCTGCATGTGCAAGCGCTCATATTGATAGTAAGTAGTATGTAAACGTGTGGAAAAAATTTTTACTCGGAAGCACACGACCGGTTTCGCGGTTGTTGCCGCTCATCAGGTATGCGTACCCGGTACTCCTCTGCCCACTCGTCCTCATACTTGTACACTCCGATGTTATATGTTCACTAGGATCTAATTTGAAGCGTCTGGAGTGTGAATGGATACTCTTCATTGAAGAGCCCACAAATGAATCACAACTGTGATTTCTTATAGTTATTCGTGTCTGGGTCACTGCTAACCCAACGAACAACGAGGCTGCATGTGCAAGCGCTCATATTGATAGTAAGTAGTATGTAAACGTGTGGACAAAATTTCCTCGGAAGCACACGACCGGTTTCGCGGTTGTTGCCGCTCATCAGGTATGCGTACCCGGTACTCCTCTGCCCACTCGTCCTCATACTTGTACACTCCGATGTTATATGTTCACTAGGATCTAATTTGAAGCGTCTGGAGTGTGAATGGATACTCTTCATTGAAGAGCCCACAAATGAATCACAACTGTGATTTCTTATAGTTATTCGTGTCTGGGTCACTGCTAACCCAACGAACAACGAGGCTGCATGTGCAAGCGCTCATATTGATAGTAAGTAGTATGTAAACGTGTGGACAAAATTTCCTCGGAAGCACACGACCGGTTTCGCGGTTGTTGCCGCTCATCAGGTATGCGTACCCGGTACTCCTCTGCCCACTCGTCCTCATACTTGTACACTCCGATGTTATTTGTTCACTAGGATCTAATTTGAAGCGTCTGGAGTGTGAATGGATACTCTTCATTGAAGAGCCCACAAATGAATCACAACTGTGATTTCTTATAGTTATTCGTGTCTGGGTCACTGCTAACCCAACGAACAACGAGGCTGCATGTGCAAGCGCTCATATTGATAGTAAGTAGTATGTAAACGTGTGGACAAAATGTCCTCGGAAGCACACGACCGGTTTCGCGGTTGTTGCCGCTCATCAGGTATGCGTACCCGGTACTCCTCTGCCCACTCGTCCTCATACTTGTACACTCCGATGTTATATGTTCACTAGGATCTAATTTGAAGCGTCTGGAGTGTGAATGGATACTCTTCATTGAAGAGCCCACAAATGAATCACAACTGTGATTTCTTATAGTTATTCGTGTCTGGGTCACTGCTAACCCAACGAACAACGAGGCTGCATGTGCAAGCGCTCATATTGATAGTAAGTAGTATGTAAACGTGTGGACAAAATGTCCTCGGAAGCACACGACCGGTTTCGCGGTTGTTGCCGCTCATCAGGTATGCGTACCCGGTACTCCTCTGCCCACTCGTCCTCATACTTGTACACTCCGATGTTATATGTTCACTAGGATCTAATTTGAAGCGTCTGGAGTGTGAATGGATACTCTTCATTGAAGAGCCCACAAATGAATCACAACTGTGATTTCTTATAGTTATTCGTGTCTGGGTCACTGCTAACCCAACGAACAACGAGGCTGCATGTGCAAGCGCTCATATTGATAGTAAGTAGTATGTAAACGTGTGGACAAAATTTCCTCGGAAGCACACGACCGGTTTCGCGGTTGTTGCCGCTCATCGGGTATGCGTACCCGGTACTCCTCTGCCCACTCGTCCTCATACTTGTACACTCCGATGTTATATGTTCACTAGGATCTAATTTGAAGCGTCTGGAGTGTGAATGGATACTCTTCATTGAAGAGCCCACAAATGAATCACAACTGTGATTTCTTATAGTTATTCGTGTCTGGGTCACTGCTAACCCAACGAACAACGAGGCTGCATGTGCAAGCGCTCATATTGATAGTAAGTAGTATGTAAACGTGTGGACAAAATGTCCTCGGAAGCACACGACCGGTTTCGCGGTTGTTGCCGCTCATCAGGTATGCGTACCCGGTACTCCTCTGCCCACTCGTCCTCATACTTGTACACTCCGATGTTATATGTTCACTAGGATCTAATTTGAAGCGTCTGGAGTGTGAATGGATACTCTTCATTGAAGAGCCCACAAATGAATCACAACTGTGATTTCTTATAGTTATTCGTGTCTGGGTCACTGCTAA